>JALIZF010000880.1:0-89367 GCA_029948255.1 Telmatactis stephensoni
TAGGCACCCATGAAATACGCGGGCCCTGCCTGCATATTTCAAGGGGCGTCGGACACGGGGATTCATTGCGTCGTTTCAGGAAGCTCGCAACAGATTACTGCTGCTGGTCGGGATTTTGAATATAAAAAAATAGTTATATATATGGATGCTATTGACTGGCTTCTTGCAGAGGGCTTAGATCGTCATTTTGCCGGCGATCCAAAATGAAGAAATCGCGCGGCTAAGAGAACAAGTACTGCGAAGTCTGGACAGCGATATTGCTTTTACGACATTTACAGAAGGCGAAACAGATGAATCAATGAAAGAAGACAGAGCAGAACAAATAGTAGACGAGCTTCCAGAGGGCGACTTCCGGCTGCAACTCACTTTTATAAAGCACGATGGGCGCAGCTGGGTTATTGAGAAGAGTCGCAACCCAGTAAGGGCTAGTAATCGAAAGGATCTTTTTATTTTAAACAAGAATACGCGGCCCGGCGCCTTGGTGGGAATCGATGCGCTGTTCTATGACGTCGCTTACCCGGTGACTGTGGTTATTTACGCGGGTTATGAATTAAAGGAGCCCGACGTCACTAAGCTTAAGCCGATGCGGCATCCTGGCAACTGCGTGGCAAAGTTAGTTAGAGAATTCTTTAGTGACGCGGCTAGGGGAGGGCAGCTCACAGACGCACGAAGAAAGGCCATTCTGCGGTGGGAAAAAAATGTACAAAGGTCAGGCGCGACGATAGAGGCCATAAAGAAGTTAGAAGTGGCCATCCAGCGACCGATTGCTGTTTTAGATATTATGGGAAACTTTATTTATCCGGGCACGCAGAAGTACAGAGGGCGTGGTAAGGCGATCTGCATTTATCAGCATAATGGTCACGCGTGGCGCGAAGTGAGGTTTCCGAAGAAGAAAAGAGTAGAGGTCTACACGGATAATCCGCTGGATATAGAGGTCGATGGGGATTGCAAAGTGCTTCACGACAGTAGAGAGTTTATACATGAGAATTCTATCTGGCTGCTGGATGAAGAGGGCACGCAGTTTATTACACAAGATGGGACACTTTACAGGCCCGAAGCGGAGGATAAAAGAATTAATGCCGCATGTGAAATTCTAGGCGAGGACTTTCGTGACGAGGTGTTTTGCAGCGGCAGCCTTGACTTTATGGCCGCGAGGAAAAGGAATGGATGGGGCGCCACGCCAAGGGCCTTCGGCGATATTGCGAAGGCGTGCGTTGAACATGGACACGGCGGTCTGTGGAACATGGAATACAAAAAAGATGACTATGTGTCGCTGGACATGAAGCATTGTTATCCGGCCAGTTTTAAGGGGCTCGGTGACTGTGCGCCGTATTATGAGCGCTATGGGCATCCGGATAGTCAGTTTTTTAGAGTGGCATTGCAGGGCACGTATGCGGCGCCGGCCAACGGATTTGTAAAGCTGACGACGTGGAAGTTGAAAGAGGGCCTGCATCCCATCATTTATGCTTGGTATGGCAAACATATGCAGGAAAAAGGATGGATGCCGGTGCCGCTGTTGAAGTTCTTTGAAGAGCGTGGGCTGTTAGAGTATACGGCGCACGAGGCTATTCTTTGCCATGGCGATAAGACGCAGTGGCTGCCCGCGGACAATCATGCGTCGAGGATTGTTATTGGTAAGTTTACGCAGGGGGCCAGAGAGGGCGAGCGGTATATGCAGCGGCGATTGGTGACGGATTCCGAAGAGCTGAACTTTCTGATAAAGAGGGCGCAAAAGGAAGGGACGATGGTGAGGATGGAAAACTTTACGCACGGCAAAGTCATCTGCTATTATCACGGCCATAAGGCGCAGTATTATCATTTGAGGGCGAGTATGTTGGCGTATGCGCATATTAATCTGTTGGCGATGCTGTTGAGGTTTGCGGTAGAAGAGGTGCCGAGGGTGGCGACAGACAGTTTGTATATTAGGCCCGAAGTGTTGGAGAAGATGAAACTGTATTATGTGGCCGACGAAGAGGCAGAAAGTGGGCAGTGGCGCATTAAAGACGAAGAGATGAGAGAATGGCGGGCGCGCGTAAAGTATGAAGATGGGCATAAGAGCGGCGGCCAAGAGCGGACGACGGAGGCGTTGCCGGGCGTTGAAGACCCTATTAGCTATAAAAGGTTTTCTTACCTCTACGGCGCCGGGGGCAGTGGAAAGACGACGAGGGTGTTAAGGCTATTTCCGAAAGTTAAAGTACTGACGCCGACGCATCGTTTAGAAAGAGAACTGTGTGCGGCCGGCCACGATGCGCAGACTTATCATAGCTTTTTCCGTTATAATGGCGAAAAATGGGTGCCTGAGGCCATAAAAGAGATACCGACGGTTGTTCTTTGGGACGAGATTTGTACGGTGCCGTTGCAGATGTTAAAGGAGTTTGTGGGGTTTTTAAAGGGCAAGACGCAAGTTATCTTCGCTGGCGATCCGTGTCAGCCGCCGCCGATTGCGGGCGAGATGCCGCATGAGTGGTTGAAGACCTTCTGTTACTGCGAAGAAACGAAGGCAGATTATCGTAGCAAAGATCATGTCGCCGATTTTAAAAGGGCTCTTAGAGGCCTTAGCAATATAGAGCAGTGTCAGGTGATGCGCAAAAAGATGAGGGCGCGAAGTTATGAGGAGTTTCTACAGCAATGGCGGCCAAAGGATTTAGTACTCAGCAGTAAGAGGGCGACGCAGGCAAGAATAGAAAAAGACCTGTTGCAGGCGCATAGGGAAAAGTTTCCCGCAGAGTTGGTGCCCGTGACGTATAAGCCGCGCGACACGAGGATGCAAAAGAAAGATATTAGAGTGCCGCACACTGACGTTGTACTGCAGAATGCTGTGACGCACGACAAAGCTTGGGTGCCGTTAGAGGCCGCAAAAAAAGTAATCTCATGTCCCGACTGGCGGCTGGGCTATTGTATGACCGTCCACAGCGCGCAGGGCTTGACGATTAAAGAAAACCTGTGGATTATTGATCAGCGGCTGTGCTGGAGCAATCTTATTTATACGGCGGTGAGTAGAGTATGACCAGACGTCGGAAAAGGTGGCTAGGCAAAATATTCATAAGAAGCTGCTGCGTTATAAGTGGCACGACGAGCGGAAAAAAATAAGGTATTTGACTAACAGGTCGATGATGTTTATAAACCAACGCAAGGTGTGCTAAGTGTAACATACCGCTACTCTGGGATTTTGAACCTAACGACGATCAGCAGTTTTCTGTAGACCGCCTAAATAATAAGAAAGGCCACGCCCGCGGTAACATACGTTTAACGTGCCTAGAGTGTAATCAGACGCGTGGTGCAGCACTACTCTGAATCCTTGGGGACTACTGAGCAGCTTCTTTCTTTAACGAATCCACGCTTAGCGGCCATCGTCGTAAGATAATATAATATAGGGTTGGTCCTTCCTTAGCTATTACGCTTTGAATTGGTAAGTTCTCCAAGGACCAATTAGGATCCGTAGTTCTTTTTGGATCCTCCTTCTAATTCCCCAGGCTGATAGAGATATCGAACCGTGACGTTACCATAATTTTTTTTCCTTGGGAAAGGAATGGTCTGGAGCTCCTGACGAAGAACTTGTGTTCGAACGTGTTTCTTCTTTATGGCATCCTTAGGTCTCATTTCCGTTGCCCTGGTTTTCCTCATTATTTAAAGCCTTAATGACCTCTGGAAGTCTCTGCACCCACTCCCTGTTGCTTTTGGATGGATCTACTAATTCTTTCCAATACTGATACCCAAACAAGCGTTCCGCTAGGGTGCGATGATATCTTTCGACAATGCTTTGACCCCTGTAGTACTCTGCTTCAGCTCTCCTAATCTTAGTATCGTGGTCTTTCAGCGTTTTAGTGACAGCGCCCATGAACCCTCTGTCCCCGCATCACTTGCAGCAGCTTGGGCCATTTTAAAACGCGCTTATAAATCTTACTTAGAGCCTCGGCGACTTCTCCAGAGTCTTTGCTGGTTAGGGGTTCGGCGTCTTTGTATCGGCTGGCGATGTCGACGACCGTTAAAGCATATCTGTATGTCTTTCTTCTCACCTTATCGTGCGGCAAAAAAAGCAGATCCGCCCTGATGAACTTCGTTTTGGAGCATTTCACGGTAAAGCTGGGACTAGGAATGTACCCTTAGGAACGGGAGGAAGATAAAACTTGCCAGATGATTCTGTTTTTTTTTTTTTGTTTTTTTTTTTTTTTTTTTTTTAAACCAGTTCTTAGCTGTATTCTTCAGAGACTCTAGCCGCTACAGGCAAGTTTTCTTAATATGCCGAGGCGCTCCTCTCCAAAGCCGTGAGGTCCATAATAATTCTCTTAAGTTTGTCTTCGGACTGCTAGGCTATTATATGAATTCCAGAACAAGGTTTATCTTTCTATTTGTTGAAATTTACAAACTTCACCGTCAACTTTAATGTACTAGTTTTTTTTATTTCACGAAACCAAGTCACAGGACAAATCATGATATCAAAGTAATAGGGAGTGTATTCCTACTAGGTCAAAGGGATTACCTTTAGGCGGGAATTTAGCCATCACATTCGAACGACTGCCATTTTCATATGTATAAACTAAGTCACAATGGATTTCATAATTAGAAGGGACATTCCAATGAAATGTGTCGATATTTTGACCGGCCAGCGTCACCGCTTTATAACCGATCAGGTCTTTAATGCGCTGATTCAGTGTGGTGCCGCTGCCTGTGGTAAGGCTCCATTCGTGGGGCAGCCCTGTTGTTAAAGTGACATCGTGTTTGGCCAGTTCTTTGGCCAGCGTCTGCGGCGTGTAATGCGAATTAGGAATGAGATGCTGCTTGCTGCCTTTCATTATAAAGCCGGCTATTAAATTATGCCAAGAATTGTACAAAGAGCAACTTATGAGTCGGACCTTGTGGGCTTTGATCGGCGGATTTAAATAAGTTGTAAACGGATTTTGGTCGCTGTTCAAAAAGACGATCATATATAATAGGCCACGGCGCCTCCGATGGCCAGGCCTGAAATGCCAAGAAACATTAATTCATTATTTTTTTGCCTTTGCGACGGCGTGTAATAATCTTTAAACCGCGGGGGCGACATCTGAAAGTGAGGATGCGCTTGGGCATAGAGCTTAAAAGCATAGTCGGTGTTCTGGAAATTCTTATCGGCCTGCATTTTATCGCGGTAATTTTGGTCTAACCAGTCTCTATAGGCTTGCCTTTTTTTATTATAGGCGGCGACGGCATTTTCATAGGCTTCCATGGCCAAATCATGACGTTTTCTTTCAGCGGCTACATCATTTTTATCACCGTGTATGAGGCGGTCTAAGGCTCTACCGCCGTAATTGGCGCCAGTAAAGGCTAAGGCGGCCACAACAGATCCAACGAAGACACTTACCATTATATATATATTTTTTAAGAGGGCAGGTATTTTTCTTTGATCAGGTAATCTCTCAAAGCGATGCTGCCGGCTACTGCGGCGGTCATTTTTACATAGTTCATGACGCTGCTGCTAGGGTCGCCAGTGAAGGTTTCTTTTAGGGCCTTTTTGCCGACCCAGCCAACGGCGGCGACGAGAGAGGTAAGTACGGCGGCTTCTTCAGCGGTCTTCATCAATGTAGAGGGCATTATATATTAACTACGAAGAGATTTTTATTCCTACCGACGTTAGTTACTCCATGGGCGGGATCTTAGAGCGCTTTTTTTCTTTAGGCACCTCATGGTGTATTACGGGCTCAAGATGCACGGCGGGCTTCTGTGATTTCCACTGTAGGTATAAGCTGCCCATGGCCACTAAAAGGCCAAAGCCGCCGATGACGTAGCCGGGATTCACCGCTGATATATCCCAGCCGTCACTAGATTCCGAAGAAGGGTCTTTTTTTGCCTTATTCTTTTTATTCAGCTCGGCCAGCTTTTTTCCCGCCGCTACTCTGCCGGGCGCTTTTGGTTTAGTAATCTTTTTTTCGTCGACCGCTGCCGTCGCCGGAGGAAGAGGTGTATTCTGCTCTGTATGCTCGGTGTCACTCATATATTAAGGACTTGACAACTTGATAAGTAACCTACGACGACTTGATTAAGTACTTACAGATGACTTGTCTTCAACTTCTTCAAGAACTTGTTCCTGACTTATCTTTGACTTCTTAAAGTCGCTCCAAGAGGTGGTAAGTTCTTTCAAGTCAATATGTTGGGCAACGTGAAGTGCAGCACTGGCCACTGCCATTAACTTACCACACTTTAAAGACAATCACCCACATGTTATCTTAAGTTCTGTTGGGCAATGACATAGTCTTTTCGTATGTCCTTTTGAAGTTGCTCTACGTCGTCTATGGGCAGCGCAAGTCCCAACATCTTAGTGGCTAGCTTAGTCTTACTTGCAAGTGCAGCTTTATACCTTTTGTGGAACTTCTTGACTTCCGCCTCGGACAACTTACTGACTTGCTCGTGGGTAAGCTCTTTACCTATCATTTCTTTACACTTACCTGAGGACTACCTAGGACAGTTGAGTTGTTCTTTGTAGTCATTTTCATCCAGCTGTGTGGGTGGCTCCTCCGCTATTAGCTCTTCGATGTTCATATATATAAGAAAAATCATAGATTTTTCACGCTATAAGGATGTCTTAGAGAAAAGATCATTTTCGAATACTGATTTTCTTTTAAATGCCGCATATATTCTTGTAGCTGCTCTTTGGTTATTTCGCCGCCGTAGTCGCTAAGGATGGTTTCTAGGTCGCTTTTGCTGGGCGTGTAGAAGACCACTAAAGAGCCGATATTTTCTCTAAAGGGCTTACTGACGCTTGTCAGCTGCTGTGATAGGAGCCACACAGAAATGTTATCATGGCGCCCGGAAAAGGCCAGTTTTACTAGCTCTGAAGTGCGTTTTTTGACGTCGTCGCCGCAGGCAATGTCATCCAGAATAAATAAAGTTTGTGCAGCGGCCGTCGCTGGGTGCCTCCACTGCCGGTGCCAGAACTCTAAATGCGTTGAAAGTTCATTGGGGTCTAAGATGTCTACAAAAAAATCATCATCTTCTTTGCCCACGTTTTCCCAGGTCTTATTGTTAACATAGGTGGGGCACAGTAAAACAATGTAATCGAACTTATATCTAAAAGGGCCTAATAGCTGCTCGACCACGAATTTAGTCTTGCCGCAGCCGGTCGGGCCCACGATGAGGGCGTTACAAGGAATATGTTCTGGGTTCATTATATCTTAAAAAGCCATAGATTTTTAATATAGATATGAGCGTAGAAAGTATACAAAAGGCCGCCGAATTTATGCGCGAAAAAAAGAGTCTGGAAGAAGAAGTAATGGCGCTGAGGGCCGAGGTAGAGCGGCTCAAAGAAGAGTTGGCGGCCAATAAAACGGCCGAACGGTTCTCGGCCTTAGTGACCTTAGCTATGTGGGGTAAAGAAGCCGTCGTCGACTTTATGAGGCTTCCGATGTAGTATATATGAATCCTTACAGCCCGGGAGCAGATTGTGTTTATGCGGCTTTAGATACCGAAGCAGATTATAATCTGGGGTCTTGGCAAAATGTGGCCGGATTGAGCGTGGATGTGAATTATCCCGGCCGAAAATTGATTCTTTGTAGTATTTGTATTAGTACCGAGAGCCATGTGAATGCGGGATTTCAATTTGTGGATCACGACGGGAAACCCTTTCTACCTATGCGCGCTAAGACGAATAAACGAGAGCCGGCCCATTTTTCATTTGAACCGCCGATCAACTCTACAGAGAATTTAAGCGTCGTCACGTTTCATATGGTGGCCGAAGTGAAGAAAAAAGTCCAGCTTCAAGTGCGGGCCGATGACTCGGGCAAACTTCGCGTCAATGGAATTGCCGACAAGAGAGATAGGCCTTATAATCACATGACCATTAGCACTCTGACGGTTCTTTCACTATAAAAAATCTGTGATTTTTAAAATATAATGGAAAATCCCTATTCCACAACTCAAGAGGTGAGTTATTACTTAGCTGAAAAAGAATATTTTGAAAAAGATGAGTGGATGGATATTGATGGGTTTTTTGTAGATGTTGAAGGCTATTATATCATTCTTTGCTCGGTTAGTATTAACACCGGCGATGGCGCCAATGTGGGCTTTAGTCTTGTCGACAGTGGGAATCAGCCCATAATACCCTTCAGAACCACCACAAACAAAAGGTTGCCAGTTCATTTTTCTTATGAGCCATGTACTGTGAGCGGGGAAGATTTGACACCTGTGACTTTTCACTTAGTGGCCCATTGCAAAGGGCTGGTAAAGCTTCGCCTTATGTCAAGCGATGGCGGCACTCGACTCAATGGTGCGTTTCATGGCGGAAAACCTGCGGCGGACAAGATCTACAGCCACAAACCCATCAGCGTTATGAGCGCCATCCCACTTTGTGGAGCAATAAAACAAAAAAATAATACTATGGCGCCACAGCCCATCGGCAGGGCCGCCTTACCACGGGTCGAAGAAGAGGATAAAAAACCCGCACCCAAACACCCCGGCAAAAAGCCCAAAGGACGCACATCAATGCTTTAGATATATGGACTGCTTAACGTCGTCGCCGTCGAGTGATTGTGTCATCGCCCCAGAAGAAGAGAAGAAAATGCGCTGTTTGCACTGTAATGAAATCTACAGAGAAGCAGAGTTTGTGGGCCACTGCTGTACGGCCGATCTAAAGGCCCATCGGACTAAAGATGATGGTATCTATCAGGGCGCCGATTAGAATACGAAAAAAAAAGATGCCCCTGTATCGTTATTAGAGGGTATGGTTTCTATTATTATAAAATGAATTGCCCACGTTGCTCTAGAAGCTTTACCTCTGAACTCCGTTTACGGCAACATGAACTGGCCAAGACCTGTCATACCGACTGCCCTTTGTGCGGAAAGAAGTTTTCTCGTCTGCAGCGGCTACAATCGCATTTGAAAAGTAGAACCTGCTTGAAAATGCTCGACCGAAAAGAAATAGCGTACTCAGATCATCCGTGTCCTGCCTGTAAAAGGGATTTTGCGACTAAACAGTGTCTAGAATATCACATGTCGCATAATGTCTGTGGCGGCGCGGCCGAATATAATACACATAAATATTTTATAGATGTAATGGAATGTCCAGACTGTCACAAAACATTCTCTTCTAAACAAAAATGCCAATATCATTACAATAACAAAGTTTGTTATAAATACATCTACAAATGTCTCATCTGCCAAAGACAGTTCTCCTCAAATCAGAGCTTACAATATCATCTGAAAAAAAGGGTATGTAGCCGCCGAAGACTAAAAGATAATAATGCCGCGGCCGCTTAGAATACGAAAAAAAATGATGCCGCTGCCGATAACAATGGTATAATTGTAAAACTGGGGGGCAAGTTAAAAACAACAAAGGTAGGGTATGTGGTATAATTCCTTTTATGCCTTAGGAAAAAAATATGACGGCGCATTGTTGTTATTATAGGGTCACTGTGGTATAAATGCAAAACTGGGGGGCAAGTTAAAAACAACAAAGGTAGGGTATGTGGTATAATTACACTTCTAAAGATAATAATCTTCTAAGGCGGATATAATATTACTCTTCTAAAGATAAAATACTTATTCCTTAAGAAAGATATTACTCTTCTAAGGCGCTATAGAAGTGTAATTATACCACATACCCTACCTTTGTTGTTTTTAACCCGCACCCCAGTTTTACAATTATACCATTGTTTTTTTATCTCTAGTTTTGACCGCGGATAAAAAAAAGTAATACCACATACCCTACCTTTGTTGTTTTTAACCCGCACCCCAGTTTTACAATTATACCATTGTTTTTAATATCGCCCTTTGAGCCATTGTCCCAATTCTTTTATCCGCTCTTTATTGGCCGCCTCAAACTCCTCTTCGCACTTTTGCTCCAGCGCGTCATAATAGTTTTCTACCTCCGTATTATAATCGGACACGCCGCCGCAGACATTATGCGCCATGTGATATTGTAGACGCTGTTTAGAAGAAAACCGCTTTTTACAGGCCGCGCATGTATTATCTAAGTAGAGCATTTCTTCTTCGGCGGCTTCTTTCCGCGGCATTTTATCTTTGAGCGGATATAAACACCGCCAAATGTGCTTTTCCGAATCTCTACTTTCTTTGCAGCCGGCTTGATGTATAGAAGCCCAATGCGGCCTGTTTTCCCACGGCACGCCTTCAATGTCGTCAAAATAAGCACCGCTGCCAAAACGTTGGTCTATGTGTCTTTTTTCCTTATTCAGACGCTCTATGTGCCCGCAATTACAGCGCGCCATCAAATCTCCACAGTCGTAGCACTCTAAATCTCCAAAGTTATATTCTGCGGTGGGTCTGTCCTCTGGCGGCGGAGGCCTTCTAAGGCAGATTTTACTTTTCAAATGCGTTTGTAGCCGCTGCAGACGGCAAAACTTCTTTCCGCACAAAGGGCATTCAGTATGACAGGCCTTAGAAAGTTCATGTTGCCGTAAACGGCGTTCAGAAGTAAAGCTTCTAGAGCAATGTTGACAATTCATTTTATATTAATGAAAATCATACCCTCAAATAACAATACTTGACATCATCTTTTTTTCGTGCGCAAAAAAAACGTACACACTGTTTTGAAACCCACCTCCGGTTTTAGCATCGTGGCTATAGAAGTCAATAATAACCCCAGTTCTATTTTTTTTTCATTCGGCCGTGGGATCTTTTTTTTCCGTATTCTAAAGTCCATGAGTCGTCGCTGTCTGTGTCGCTTAGCGTCCAGTCGCTGCTATCGCTGCTGATGTCGCTGTAACTCCAATCGCTACGGGATTCGTCGGCGCTTAGGATGTCGCTGTCGCAGGAACTCATTATATATTAACAGAACATATCTTTCTTTTCTATTTTGACCGCATTAAAGCTCCAATAGCTATTATTGCCACAACGGCTTTTTTTGAGCCCATTACTCCGTATATGAGTATATTCTTTGCCCTCTAAAGTCTCTTTTACCCGCAGCGGCGCCCACATAGTGTAAAGCTTATTATCGCCATCCTCCAGGGTCAGCTTCATACTCTCGGCCGCGTGTATCTCAAAGACATCATAGCCCACAATCTTATAAATGCGCCCTACTTCTAAATCGCGCCACTTTGTCATGGTTTCGGCTTCTTTGATGGCTTTGTTAAATTCTGCGGCGCTGATCATTATATCATAGAGATGTTTTACCTTTAAAAGCGATGTATAACTTTCATATGCACCGCCAAGGTTTCTTCGCTTTTAAAGCGCCTTGGACACCGCGGGCAAGGAACCCTTAGGCCCCTGCAGTATTCTTTGAGGGAATCAACTATTTCATCGTAGTCGTGGCTGACCAAAGTAAGATAACCCTGCTGTTCATATCTTCGTAATGCTTCTTTTTGGGCCTCAGAGAGCTCTCCAGTGCCCTTAGGCGTCTTCAATTCTATACAAAAGCCGTTATAATTTTTATGTGCATTTTGCACTATAAGGTCTGGTTGTCCCTTCTGATAGCCCTTTTGCCAGCTTTGTATGCGCTTTTGCGCGGTATCTTGGTTTTCTCCGAGACCGGCGACGAGGATGAGATTATGAAAGCGACGGATGTAATCTATTACTTTTTTATGTAGGTCCAACTCATTTTCGATCTTAAAGCACGTGACTGCTCTTATATCATTTTTTAACTCATAACGGCCAGTTTTGCGGATCTGCGGTAATACTTTTTTAAACACCCACTTTCTGAATTCTACGGCAGCCGGCAGCTTACTACTAAAAATTAGCTCATACAGACCAGGCTCAGAAACATAGACGGTGTTTGGCTGCTCATTCAAGGGGGCTCCATTTCGGAACGCCCTTATATCGCCCAGGTATTTCTTGTACTCCTCAGATACATGGTCTTTTATGGCCTTTCTTTCGAGAACATAACCTAAGGCCTTAGCAACATCTTTTGCCTTAAAATACAATTCATCTCCTTTTTTGAGCGTATTGAGTTTTAGGTTAAGCTTGTGGTTTTCGAAAACGCGTATCATGGTATATCAGTATTATTTTTTTAATCTTAATATGCAATGCCGGGTGCAAGGGAGCGGTGAAATCGCGCGGCCTCAGGAATTTCTTATAGTCCTCAGATACGTGGTCTATTTCCCGAACATAGCCTAAAGCCGTGGCAATATCTTTTGACTTAAAATACAAATCATCTCCGTTTTTTAGCTTTGGGAATTCAAAAACGCGTAACATGGTATATCAGTATATTTTTTTTTAATCTTAAAAGCCGATGCTCATTTTCAAGGGCACTGAATCGATGCCCTTTCAGTTTAGATAACTTTTTTTAATATGCAATGGACTGAAGTTGATTACCTTCTATGTTCATTTGCGCATCGCTGACGACAAAGATGTGGCAGTTAATCTTGTCCCCATTGCCGGCGCTGCTATTTTTTGTGCGTCTGATTTCTAAGGTGACGCCGTCTTGTGTGCTGACCAGTTTTAAGCCCTGGCCGTGTATGTCATTGTCTTCTGAGGTTCTTAGATCTATCCACAGGGCATATTTATTGCCGTGAAAGAACTGCGTGGGGCTCACATGGTCGCCAAACCTCTTTACAACTTCTTTGTAAATGTCGGGGGGTTTCATACCTTGGCTGTAAACCTTATTAGGTAGCTCCGTTGATACTTACCTTAAGGTCCTTAATACCTGGAAAGATGAATTCTTCACAATGCCTTTTACCTGTGCTGTAGCCTTTAATAAACAAAAGTAATAATCCTTGTAGACTTCTACGGGGTATATTAATGGTTTCAGTCATAACTGTATCACCAGTAACAACAGTAAGGCTTATCGTTTTGCATAAGTTGACATGCTAGTAAAATGCTTTTGAACTATACTCGGCTATAGCTTTATTTGCCAGCATATCACTAAGGATGGTTGAATACTGTAGTTCCAAGTTGATCATTATGTATTTTTGGACTGTAATCGGCAGTTTGGTCTCCCTGAATTATCTTAGCTGTGTCCGATAAAGTTGACTTCAAACTGAAGATCATCCGAGATGCGGGGGTAGAATACACCATGGTCTTTAACCAACTCAAAATCCAGAGGTATAATAAACTTTGTTCCATAGACAGGGTCTGCAGTACTAGATGTTGTCCCACTTCTACTTTTTCGGTTGCCTTCGCCTGTTGTTAACAATAGGACCATCTTTACCGGCAGTTGGAAGAGACACAGTTACGATCTTCTACTCCATACTCAACCATAGCTAATCTTTCTTCGAAGGTATGGAAACAAGTCTCTATAAGTTTTGTACAAATCGTAAACGGTTAAGGTCGTATAGACATTCACCACCGAGTTTAATTTTCATACGGTTGACTAAATTCTAACGACATTATTGACAACAAATCTAGTGTCAGCTGTAGTGGGTTATATCGAAAGGTCAAAACGCAGTCCTAGCGTCCCACGAACTAAAAGCAAGTTGTCATGTAACTTAGGCACGCTGATGTATAAAGTTTCACCTGGATTAGCACTATTAGGGTTGAACGTAACGCGGTGTAACGTGCGTTCAGCTTTAAGGCCTCCGGTCCTGTTTGGGTAAAATCGATGGATCTAGCTTTATGCTTATCATTTATATATAATGGAAGAACAGATAGATTTTGATCCTACAACTGAAGAAGGCCAAGCAGACATAAATGAGACCAGCCGATAATGAATACGATTCTCTGCTTGAGGCAAGAAAACGAATCCGAGGCTTCATGGTTCGAAAGAATGGAACGGAAATTTGGCCGTGGGAGGGACTATGCAATTTCTCACCTCAGGGATATCTTTAAGACCAAAAATCCTAGGAGTTCTGTTCCAGAATACATGGAGTTACAAGATGTATCAGGTCAGTGTTGAACTGCAGCGTGAACTCATTGACAGCCTAAGGGGAACGTTTTCCCAACGTGGAGCTGGCTCGTCTTGATGTTCAGATAGGGAAAAATGGTCAGATCCAAGTTAGGTACTCTGGGAAGAGCACCTGGTATGATCTCTACCAAAGAAGGGACCCCAAAAAGCTCAACGGTAAACTCCCAAAAGAAATCAAGGACGCTTTAGGGGGGCAGAACCAAGCCCTTCAACTGCAGGGTGTTGAAAACGAACTCTACGAGCAAAGGGAAGAATTAGATCAGACGGAAGCACAAAGAGAAGAAATCCAGGGACAGATAGAAACAGCAGCTCCCGAGGAAGCCGCTAGGCTACGACAACAACTTTCGAAAAGGATGCAGAAATAGCAAGGCTAAAGACCACAATCGATGGCGCTCTTGCGGAAAGACAGCAAATCCTCCAAAAGACTGCGGTGCTTGAGAAGCAGCTAAGACAAGTATCCCAGGCTCTTGAAGACTTGAAGAGAAATTTAGATGAACAACTGCAGATCATTAATGACGAAAGCCGCAGTGAGGAGGAAAGAGAGGCTGCTCAAAGGGAATTGGAAACCCTACAGGAGAGAATTACCGAACTTCGGAGGCAAAAAGAAAACTTAGAGCGGGAATTTAGGTCTTACCACTAAGGTAAAAAATAAAACGCGCCCTTTTAAAATATGGACTGCCCTTAGCCTTTGCAGTCGCTGTCAGCAGCGTCGTGGGTGTTATCTTCACCATGCTGAAAGCCACTGGGGCGGAGTTAAAAAAGTAGGACAAGGCCTTGCTAACCTAGGTAAAAAAATGGCAGCAAGCATTCCAGGCCTGTTAGGTAGCGTACTTTCATTAGTACTAAGAACAGGTGGAGAACTGCTAAAATTCGTAGGCAACAACATCTGGATATTAGTTGTTGCTATTGGGGCGGTTCTTTTGAAGAAGATGAAGATTTAGGTGCCTTCCGGTCATCGCAGTATATAATAACCCAGACTCATAGCCGAAGTCATTAGCCCAGCTTTCAGTAAGGTGTGGTCATATTTTTCTTCTTTGGTTTATAAACTACTTTTTTTTGTTGTCGCTTCTTTTTTTACCGGAGTATGTACTTTAACTGCCGGCTTTACAAAATGCGGCTGCCCACCTGTGGTTTGACCGTTAATGTCGTTGACACCAAACTTCATATTTTCAGTAGCCCTTTGTAGTTTGTTATTGTAACCTACTACGCTGTGTGTGTTTATAACAAGATTACTGGGCATTAACCAACAACCAGGGGATAAAGCATAGTCTAGCCTTACTTTAGACTGCTGCACTGCGAAGTTGATATCTTTGCACACTTTTACTAATGTCGTTTTCAATAATGGCACTTTCAAATAGTGTTAAAAATTCCTGCTGTGTTTCTTGCGACGCTCCTTGTGCGTAAACAATAGGCGACCGAGTGTTTACTTGAGCTCCCAAAATACAGTAAACAAACGCTTCTATGCTGCGGTTAATCCTAGCAAGGTTAATAAGCCCTAGTCCTCTTTTTGCAATAAATGGAGACCAAGGATTAGGTATTTGACTTTGGATGTAGTAAAGTAAAGTTCCTTTCATACCGTCGCCACCCAGGTCTGCAAACTCCCATCGACTAGGATAACCTATACCCGGCTTGGGCATATAAGGACCACCACTATAGATAAAAGTTTCACCTAGCCCATTTGCGGCGCCTTCTTTGTTGCGAAAATCGGGGTTGGTAAGTTTAAACTCATTACAAAGGCGTTCATAAGCGGCGGCCTTATAGTGGCTATCATAGGCGTCAAAACCCACATCCCCCGGCAAAGATGCCCCCAGTTCATGTAATATTCTTCGGACAGTAAAGGCCACATGAAACTGTAAGAAAGAGCACTTAGGTAACATATCTAAGCCCACACCACAGCCCGCAGTGGCCGCCCATACGGCAAAGTTCAGCTGCTGCGCCCAATAGTTCATGTTTGGTCCTTTAAGCCATTTCTTAGCCGCTGCCGCAGATTTAAATTCTGTCTCACTCTTTTTAAACACGTTACGCACTTTTAAAGGTATCTTTTTACCCGGCGCCACTTCTAATGTCAAATGAGAAAAGTCAGTTTTAGGCGGCATAGTGTGCCAGGCTACAGAAGGCACTGCATAATTATGCTTGACCGCTGTAAACTGTAAAGGCCATGTCTGTTCTTTACCTAAATAATCCTTAATATTCTCAGGAGCATAATTGCCCTGAAAATGATAAAGTGTCTTTTGTAAATGGCCGGCCGCATCAAAAGGGTCATAGTAATCACCATTAAACAAAAACATTACCTGCCCATCCTTATTTGAAAAGCGGTAATCAGCATAGCCAGGATATCTGTCTACAAATTCTGTCCACTTCATATATATAATGACCGACGTGATACAAGAAGAACCCTCTGCTCCGCCGTTATACCCTGTCATTTCTGATGGAGAAAGTTTTCGACTTCAAAAAATCAATATGATTCTTTCTGAATTAGGCGCCGAGGTCAAACATTACGACGGCGTCCGTAAAAAATACAACAAAACCCGCTCGGTGACCCACGCCATTGCCTTATCATCAGGGACATTATCAGCCCTTCTAACAAGTTCGGGGATTGCCACAAGTTTAACGGGCCCCGGAATTATAGTCGGAATCCCTCTAAGCGCGATTGGGGGACTCTGTGGAATTATTTCAGCCGTCGCCACGGTAGCGACTAAAAAATTGACACAAAAGGTTTCGAAGCATGAGCGAACATTAATTTTATGCAAATCTAAAATAAATTCGATTTCTGACCTCATTTCTAAAGCCCTTCACAATAATAGAATCGATGAGAATGAATTTGCTTTAATTATGGCCGAGTCAAATAAATACGAGCAATTAAAAAATGAAATCCGACAAAAATCCCAAGCCGAAGTTAAAAAAGACGATCCTGAGCTACGAAAAAAAATATATCAAGAAGCGATGCAAGAAATCAAACAAAAACTAAATCATTAAATATTCACTTCCAGCGAAATGAAACAGGTTTTAATTTGCATATTGAACGCCAGTCTAGAAAATATAGGTAATGAAGTAGTTTCGTCAAGTCCGATTTTAATAATTAAGTCACTTCCATGCTTCGGGATTATTTTTACAAATATCTGAAATTATTTTGAGGTGCTGCTTAAAATAGCGTATAGGCAATTCACAATGCATGAGCTGATGAAATTCGTTTACAAGAATAGAAAATGTCTTTAAAAAATATGCATAAGACCTCGACATGTTGATTTCACGCAATATTGATTCATCCTGAAGATCCAAACCTTGAATCAACTCTCCTTGTAGGGCAGAATAATAAACAGCCTTTCTTTTACTGTCGCCAATGGCTGTTGATAAAAGATTGATGCTCTTCAGACGGTCTTCTTTCGTATCTTTTTTCAGTTCGTCTTCGATTCCTGTAAACTCCATGAAGCGTGCACTATTCTTGCTTTCGTTCATTTTTTTCATGACATTTTCATATCTTTGTGCAGATCGTTCGGCAAGTGAATTTTCTGTGTTACTAATTTCAGGATATTTTGTTTCTAAGTCACGCCATAGTTGTTCAATATTACTTTGTTTTTCTGGGCAACTCACAGCCACGGTTTCAAAGCTTTTCTTTACATCTTCTATAAAGTTGTTGAGGCGATGTCTTTTCATTTGTGAAAAAAAAATGCCTGATTGTATATTTATCTGCTGTCTAACACTCCCTTATATGGAGGTCTCACGCGTGAGACTTTCGAAAGAGATTATGACATAATCCCATTCATATTCTATTGAATTCATTTTTTGACGTGGCTCCCTTATATGGAGGTCTCACGCGTGAGACTTTCGAAAGCTTGCGTTCGACATCAGCCGCCTAGGAATCCATCTCAATAAGGGATGATTGTGATCGATTTCATAAAATATCTTATAGATTACGTCAGGGTAATAAGGGATTTTCCCTCGCAGCTGAATAAACATCCATTCGGCCCTACGCATAGTTTCCATAGAAACGTCGGGAATTTTTTCGCCTGTAATTTCTGACAACAGACAAGAAATGCCCTTATTGTATTTTTGCAACTTTAATTTTCTCAGAGTCTTTTTCAAATCCTGTGGCGTGGGTTCTTTTTTTCTCTGGTAACAAAGATGAGCTTTTATCCGCCGTAAGGTTTTCTTATCAACACAGACCGGCTCTAAACCTAATATAATTCGCATCCACTTTCTAAAGTAAATAATTTTCGTGTACGGCGTCTTTCTAGCACCGCCGTTAGCATAATATTGACCGCGGGTCGCACAAGGCACAACATTAAAAAATATACGGCCGCAGATTTCACACACGGCCGATGTATCTTCTTCTATGGTCATTCGCCTACCACAACATCTTAAAGACCTCGGCTCTCGTGGCTTAAATTCATGTCGCAGACAATTAGAGCAAACTTTATACAACTCGTAATCTACTTGAGGGACATTGCAGTCACACAGATCTAAGCCCTCTGCAAGAAGCCAGTCAATAGCATCCATATATATAACTATTTTTTTATATTCAAAATCCCGACCAGCAGCAGTAATCTGTTGCGAGCTTCCTGAAACGACGCAATGAATCCCCGTGTCCGACGCCCCTTGAAATATGCAGGCAGGGCCCGCGTATTTCATGGGTGCCTCCGCGAGTCCACCTTACTGCTGCTGCCTCGACCCCAAGACCTGGGGCTTAGAGAATAAGCGCACTCTGCAGAATGAGGGTGGTCCCTATGACCGCAGACGTCTGCATACCACCCAGCATGTCTGGAATACCATAATAATAATTATAATGATAATGATGATGATAATAATAATAATAATATTTAATATTTATATAGCGCATTTTCTATATAGTATAATCAAATGCGGGAATTCCTTTAAGTATAGTGGTGAATAGCTGAATAGTGGTTCTTAAATTTTGTCTCATCTTGATCCTTAAATAAAAAAGATTTTCATTTTCAAGTCATATAAACTGATAACCATAATATCAATAATATTCATCGTATAGATTTATCTTTTCAGCCATTTTTGATCAAAATTGCATGATCAAACAATATTATAAAGAAATAATAGCATGTTTTGTAGTGACATTTGGTATAAATACCACTCATGATATTTCAAAATTGCCCCAAATTTAAGAATTTTGAAATATCACGAGTGGTATTTATACCAAATATCACGAATATCACTACAAACGATGCTACTACCTATACAAATTCAAGGGAGATCCATAAGATTGACTCTAGATTTATAAACAAAAAACGAGTGCTAGTCAAGCACAGATACAAAACTTGCAAAAGAATTGCGTCTGTAATAAAAACTAAATTTTAATACTCACTGTTTCCGTTTCTGTGCAGAGAGAAGCCAAGTCGGGTGCTTCTCTGGTGAACCAAAGCAGTCATTGCTACTTGCCATGGGTTGGTAATCTATATCAGAATCATCTGATGTAGATGGGACAGATGTCTGAATGAAATTCCTTTCGGGGTTAGTCCTTTTGAAACCATTACCACAACTATCAATTTTCCAGCCACTTCTTGTAAGGTCTTCATTGGAGAAAGAAATTTGGGAGACAGCTCCAGTACCGCTTGAACTATGAGCACTTTGCGAATAACTTTTACCACTAAAACTATGACGTGAAATATGACCACTTAGTGAATAACTTTCATCATTATTAAAAGCTATAAAATACTTTGAAACATAAATTCCCGGCCTTAGAATGGCAACTACAACGGCGTGCAGAACATGTTGAGACAATTTTGGCCTTAATTAGCCAGCCCTGTTTTTGCTCCCCCTTCCCCCCTCTCTCAATGTTGAGTAGGCCGGGGAGATTCCTGCTAGGTCCAACACTTGACCCAACCAACATTGTATCAGGGGGAGGGGGATTCAGAATATATGGCTGTTCCAAGACTTACATGGTGGGTATAATATCAAAGAACGGCAATTTTAGGGCACAATGTCTCAACTATTCTGCACGCCGTTGTAGCTTGCTTTGATTTTATGAGTGGCTTCGTGTTACACATGTAGTTTGCGCATGTGCAGGGTCTATTGCTATGTCTACATCATTTATTTTGAACAAAATGGCGTGCTCTCGGGAAATCGACTAATTGTCGGTCTATTTATGGAATATTTCGCCCTCTACTGTATTGCTATCGAATGCAACGACAGCACACTGATTACCAAGGCACCCAAAACAAGATGGCGGTCAAAAGTAGCGAATAAGATTTATTTTCAGCAAAATTTCACTCACAGAAGGCCACCCACCAAGCGATAGTTTTTGCTCAAATGAATATCAAGCCCTTAATGAATGTTTGTGAAAATTGGTACAGTGTCAGTATAGATACAAACTGACACTTGTACCACAGCCCAGAGCAAAGTAACAGTTCCTTAAATTGTACGAGATTATCAAATTCAAGTGTCTCTGATAGTTTAAAGAAAATGTTTGTATTCTTTCAATTACCAACTTGAAACCATAATTGGACATATTCTGAATAATTAATAGCGGAAATTAAAAGAAAAGTAATCGACGATTTTTTAATTAGCGCATTCAGAAGCAAAAATTTCAGGTTTTGCGAGAAAATGAACAAAAATATTACATGACTTGTACCACTCTTAAAAATCATTGCCTTGGCCGAATCTATTGAACATCTCCGAAAGTGTAGAACTAAGTCTTGGCAATAACTGGGAGCAAGGATTTTGTTGTATCTTGTCAGAGTGGGTTGTTATCGTAAATAGTACAAAACATATGAATTTTTGTATACAAAAAAATAAAACCGTTTTTATTCAAAAACTATGCGTACGATTTTTTTGACACTTCCTCAGAATGCAGACCTAACTAACACCTTTATCGTAGGAAATGTGGCTCTAAAAGTTTAGACCGATTTTTCTCGAAAATGAGCTTTAAGTAAAGAAGACGACAATGATTTCTTCACTAAAATAAAACGGATTTCAATAAAATATACTTTTTTAAAAACTTCATTCTATATCTAGACAAGTGTGAAAAGATCTTGGCAAAAGACGCTCTGGAGCGGGAGCTACGGCTGTTTAAACGTCGCTAGTTGACCGTGAACAAAACTAGACCGAGCTACCTTAAGGTAGTTGCCCTGGCAAATTTTGGGTCTTTTTTAATCAAAATTTTAAGCTATAACACGCAAGACTACCATATCTAGTATACATTTTTAGCATTTTCAGACGAATTGCTTTTTTTATTGCATCGTTTTCATAAATAAAAAGTTCCAACATTTTACCGGAAACGGAAGTCGTTTGGCCAAGTACGTTGTCAAGGAAGTCGGGCAGTGAAGAAATTCGATACTTTGTCCAGCACGTTTCTTCGCACCTTTACGAGTAAAATCATGGCGGACAACGCAACTCTTTGTGAAGCTGCTTTTCTTCAATTTTCTGCCGCTTTTGCGAAAGAGGGGTAAGTATATGGTTTGATTTTGTGTTCTTCTAAAGTTCATAGTTATCTGAGTCGACATTATCGAATCTATCTAGACTTGGAAGCGCTCCTGAGGGTCTTCTAAATCTGTTAAAGAACTACAGTCAGAAGCCAGGAGAAACAAGCGAGGCGATGCGCCATAGGATTTACCGTCGTCTTTGGGCAATTATGTGGGTAAGAACTACCATTATTTTCTTTGTCATAGACTACTGTGTTCTACTGAACCTTTTGTCTTTTTATTATTGAAACATTTGGTAGTAAGTTGCCATTATCCTGCAACTGCACTTGGAAGAAATTGGATCTGGAATATTCGTGTTGTCTTGTGTGTCTGAGTGTAAGGCTTGAACAGTCACCGTTCTAAACTTCGCAAGCCGTTTTCTTCTAGATTTTTGAGTCAGAGGTGCAGCACATTTCACTAATAACTCATACAAAAGAAAACTTATTTTTGTCCTGTCCTCCTGCTAGCTGAATTTTGTTGACTGTTTTAGAAAAACTTGTTGATTTGCTTGCAGCGGTGTTCAAAACTTGGACGACGTGTACCGCCAAATTTTAACATTGTTCTGTTTTCTTTAGCACGGTAACTCTATTGGCAAAGGCGAAACACCGGGGCAAGCTACGTATGTGTACCCCACAGAGTTGAAGAAAGTGGTACGCGCCATAATTCCTGGCAGATTAGTGGATCAAAATGATCCATGTGGCATCAATGTAAGCATAAGCTCCATGTAGATTGCAAAAAAACCGTGAAACAAAAATTGAATGTTAGTGTGTAATAGACACAAAAGTAAACAATGGAAATAAGGTTTGCCAGTGTGTATTTGTCTACTAAATGTTTCACAGATTTTTTGCAATCACTGTAATGAACTGTCCTGGTTGAGTGACTATTAGTCACTAAATAGCTACTATTTGTCAGCAATTACTTTGATTTTTGTTTTCACTACCATGACTATAACCTTCCTTATTCATTACCTCTACAAGTTTTATATTTTTTAATGCATACATCAATCACTACCTGATGATTTTCATGGATCTAGATTAATGCATGTATGCATTGTAATGTAGTGATTTAATCTTAGGTGCTCAAACAATCTTCTTTTGCATTTTCAAGGTCTACAAAGTGAAGCTTTCTGATTTAGCCCATGCTAAATGGCCACCAGTGAAGAAAGCCAAAAAATAATCAATATGGATCTTTTTGGCTATCAAGATTTATACAGAACATTTTTTGCTATCAACATTATTTTATACAGAACATTATTTATTTTTCATATTTTATAAATTACAATAATACACCTTATATAAAAAGTGTACAAAAATATTTACAATTTCTATTTTTAATTTGAAAATAATGTGATCAAAAGAGAATAACTCAATATTGAATTTTTCAATAAATAACAAAAGGATTCAAATATTTGCCATATAAATACATATGTACATTTGTTTCTTGTATCTGAAAAAATGAATAAAACTCAGATACTTTGTAAAAGCTATATAGAACTATAACTACTGTGTATGACATTGACAGTAAAATACCTTTTATATTATACAAGCAAGCTGAGGGGGATATACATGTACACTACTATCAGAACGAATCTTGTGAGTCTATGAAAATACAAAGAATGATAAAACGACAAAGAACACAGTTGACAAGTAGAACTCAGTAGAATAAAACACATTGTTCAGCATATTCTACACATTCTTTGTTTTTGTCGTTTCAACAAATCACACCCTTTGTTCTAACAGTAGAGTATGACAGCTGATGCTTCATGTAAATGGAAGTGGTATTTTTAGCTTACCACCAAAAAATGTGGGGGTGGTCTCAAAAGTTTTTTTTTTCGGGGCCGGGTATAACCGCAGTCCAATAGTTATACCCAAGTAGCCCAGGCATTGGTGGGTGAACCTTCACGTCAACTTCACCAGGGACTCTGGTGCCACCACCCAAGGCGTGCTAGACAACACAGAGGGGCATCTACAAAACCCAGAGAATGCTTTTCGGTGACCAATACTCCAGTTTTGGGTATCGTTTTGCTCAGCTTTAGCCTCGATTATGTGTAATATATTCTATAGAATTTTAGCAACAGACCATGGAAAGGTATGGAATGCAATGAATGAACAAAGAAAATACTCTAGAATTCCACAGGGTTTTTGTAAAAATATATGAATAGTTTACATGAATTTGAGTTTAAGGCTGAGCAGAACAGAACTCGAAACTGGAGTATTCAAGTCCTTTTACTTTCTTTTCTTGTTGAGTGGACATGAGCTGTGTGAGATACGACTGTGATCCCTTGATCCACAACGACACTGACGTCCACTGATCACTGTTATATCACCATCAGGAACAGACTCACCATCACCTTGTTCATCATCATCATCACTGGAACCATCATTACCATAAGTATGTACTACAGCTTGTCGCTTCACCCATTTCTTTCTGGCCACTTGATCTTCTGCTCTTGCTACTTTCATAGTAATCCTTTTGTGTTTCGTCTCCTCAGTCTTCTGCTTGTTGAGATGCTTTATCCTGTCATCAACTGCTTCCTGTAGTGCCTTTACAATTGCTGGGACCACAGGAAGATTCAGCCTTTCGTACAAATCAATCACCCAGCTGTATTTGGGACCTCTGACCTTGTAGCACCAAGTCATGTTTCCCTGGCATAAGCCACAATTGGTTGATGTGATGTAGTGTAACCTACAGAAATTGAAATAAAATAATAAGAACTGAATCATATACCCCTATAGAAGGAAATATATTACAAACCTGCAAAGACTTTGACTTTTGGATCTGAAATGCGGCAACACATTGAAGTGGGCTTCGCACAGATTTGATTGTCCTCTACCCATCTCACTGTGAATTACACTGTCAGCATCATCTGCACGCCTTTCACATTCAATCCTATATGCCAGCCAGTGGAAGTCACACTTGAGAGCATTTGTCGTCTCATAAGGTACACCTTTACACTTCAGATTTTCATCCTCGTTGCATGTTTTACAAGAACAACGCTTCACTGGATGAAATCCACATTCTCCATTGTCCCATCTGTGGATGTCTCTACAATGGTATTGTCCTAAAGCTCTCATACGTCTGGCATATTCTGCAGGTTCTTTACACTGTTGTAGACAGCAGAAGTGATTTATCCTTGCAGCCTTTATGAAGCTGTCAGACAAACACCCACATCCCTTCTTGTGTCTTTTGCAGCTGCATTTAGCCTTCATTATTTCAGGGAACTTGCTTTTGTATTTTTCAGTCATGGTGGCACTAAAGGATTTTGATTTTGCAAACTCTTTGAGATTATTGGTATGAGCTCTCCCTACATGACCACCACACTTGTATACTTTGGCATCTGGATGATGCTGTATCACAGCATTTGCTGAGCTAGAATCTGCATCTTGCCATACAACTTCAATGCTACACCCTTCATCCTTTGCCTGCTCATAACACTCACTAGCCAATATACCTTCCATTGATTTAGACGTACCCTCAAACAAATCATCTTCAACAATATCATCACCACCTCTCATACATTTGTGCCCATACCACAACAACCCACCAGTCAAATAATTCTTTATGATAAACGACCCATTCTTACTAAAATAACCACGTGTCTGCCAAACCCCATCTGATGTTACCACTGCCTTCTCCCAACTGCCCAAAACATCATCCTCCAAATCTTTCATTCGCTGCTTCTCCTCATCACACATCTCATCCAGAATAGCTGTGATATAAGGATTGATAAGTTTGATCACTTCATAAAATCTGTTCTTTGATATGCAGCTTATGCCCAGGCACTGTTTCAAAGTTTTATCAAACGTTGAAAATCCATGGCCAGTTATAAAAAAGGCCACCACAAGAGCCAAACCAACAACAGTTCTCTTTGACCATTCAACGAGTGCAGAACCTTGGAAGTCCAATTGTCGCATTTGGCAATGACTGCAACGAAGCTTGGCATTTAGGGACCCACCTAGGCCAGTAAGCGTTACTTCTGTTATTATAAGAATTCCTTGAGAAAGAGAGGAAAAGAGAACCATAAATGAAAAGCACTACAGATACTTTATAGCTATGCTCAACCCATATATTTCACAGAAAAACTTTCTTTCTGTGTGTTTGAGTAGAGTGAGAACTCAAGATGAAAAACACCTTTACAATCTTACAATACTCTTGCAATACTAGTTAGGAAATAGCAACACCACAAAACTTGAATAGCAATCAAAAACTACTAATAAACAACAAACAACCACATATTTCCTCTAACAACCCTGTAAGGAACTGTGTACCAATCAGTCAATGGTCACACAACCATAAGAAATTAATGATGAACAGAGTAACTATAGAATACTCTTCCAATGATTTTCATGTAATACGATTTATAACACACATGAGAAACCGAATATCATGAACATCATTTGAGAGGTATTCAGAGACACTTTTTGGGACCAAAGACAAAAAAGTATCCAATAAATTTTTTCTTATGTGAAGATATTTTAGGCCCATACATTTGTGTTTATCATTCATATTAAAACTGTATATTGTCTTACCTTCACAATTTGGTGTAGCACATTTGGAAGTAGAATTTATCTGGTTGACAAAATCAACTATTTGGCTTGATTCACAGACAAAAAGTCTCCGTTCAACTTCGACCTCATTCACTTGTGCTACATCCAGTGTTTCATCTTCCGAGTCGACAAAATCTGGGTCTGAATTTCCTTCCTCTTGGCTTGAACTAGATGATTGTGATTCGAAGAGGCAGTCTTTGAGGTTCCTCGATAACAGTTCAGCCTCTACCTTTTTCTGAGATCGATAAACTGTTTTGCCAGGACTTACATAGTTCATTCTCTTTTGTCCATTACCATCTGTAACAACATTTTCTCTCCATTGTGCAGGAAGAACAAATTGTTGTCGTGAGCCTATTCCTTCGCCTCGGGCTACAGATCCACGTTTCCCCTTTGCTTTCTGAAGGGCAGAACGCTCACGCTTTGATAATTTTCTCGACTTCTTTGGTGGCATATTTGGTCAAACTGAACTTTTTGAATACATCATTTCGGTCAGATTTCATTCCAAAATATAATTCGTCTATTTGTAGTCAGCATCAGCTTTTCAAAACGATCGATTTTACATTGAAATACTATGGCATACTGTCAACCACAACCATGCTAATCCGCCATATTGAATACTGCAATCTCCTACCTGTTGCGTGACACGCATGCGCATTTGTCTGTTTTGGGTAACACCTAGCAACGCAGTCACAAAATCTCCCCAGCAGGTTATGATGCATGAAAACAGGCTACAGCAAGCTTTTTGAACAGCGGACTATTATCCAATATGGCGGGCTTTGTTATTTGGCAAATATCTTGAGTATTTGCAGCCAAAACATGGAAATTTCACTGCAAAATTTATGTTTTTGGATATTTGTTGCTGAATATATACGTTTTGCAAAGAGATGAATCAAAGTTTTGGCATGAAACTTGGCCAAGTCAATGGTAGCATCACAACAAACGAATTTGTGCTTGGGGGACATCGCCTGATCAGTTTCTGGCAAGTATTGACAACAGGCAGTTTGTTAAATATTAACTAAAGAATTAATTTGCCAACTGCGTTCCTTAAGCACAGTTTTTTTGTTGTCTCCTCACTGATTTCAATTTTAGAATAAAACAAGCATACCTACAATATTTTGGGAATAAAAACGATTTATCGTGAAATTTGTACTTTCTTCTGTAATCCAATTAACACCTTTTGCTTGTTTCTGGGAACGCAAAATGTACAAAACTGAAATCTATGACAAACCAACTTTTCATCATGGAGTCCAGTTGTACTCTATTCTTTATTTTATTGCCTCTAAAATTATTTCAAAATGACCCCAAATTTGCCAGGGCAACTACCTTAAGGTTCATTCCGTAAAGTATGTCATCTTCTTTCGCTGGATATGCTTGTGTCTGGCATTCAGAATATTCTGACTGACTTTCAGAAAGAGTGACTTCAAATATTCCTCTTCGACTCTTGTCAGATATAGAGAACGATTAACTGTGGATCCAAAACGAAGGTCAGATGTTCTGTAAAGAAAACCCAGCACTTTGTTGGCTTGCAGTCTATAACAATTCTGCAGCTGTTAAACTGAGAAAATGAAGATGGTGCACTGAACTTATTTTTTACTCTAGAAGGAATAGTTGTCATGATATCTTTGAATAAAAGATTATGTAGTACATGAAAAAGGTTATAAGGACATTGGGAATAGTAATAACACTGCCGGATTATAATCGTGCTAAATGAAGATTATTTTAGTTTTGACATAATTTCATTAATGCCAATAAATTGCATTAATCTTCAAAAAATTGTTGTCAACTTTCCATCCTGAGTAATACAATACTGAATCTTGAAATCGTGCTACAAAGCTAACAAAAATATTGAAAATTCTTTTGTTTCCATTCTTACTATATCTGCACTTAGGTTTGCCACAGAATATTCCCGGGGAGGGGGGGGGGACTCCCTTAAAAAAGGGGACAGGTGGTCCTCATCAGATTTCTGAAAATGACCCCTAAAAGGGACCTGACCTGGGTGTGGCAGTGATGAAATTTCACCCCTAAGAGGGACCAATCAATGTATCATTTTGGTTCAGTTTCTCGATTTTATTTGTACTCTGACACTAGCATCAAATGCTGTCTGCTCGTATGTGTTTATGCCGAAGTTTTCATATACAAATCGTTTGCCTTTTTGTAATTTATAGTAAATAAATTTTATAAAATAATACATTGTTTTTCAATTCAATTATATCATTTGTATTTACATGGTTTTTGATTCAATTGAAATCAGTAGTATGTAGATTCATAGATTCAATAGACCCTTTTCGAAAAACGGTGCATCATGGGTAATGGGCAACTTGAAGAGACGGCCGTGACAAAATGTGTGGGTCAAGGTCAGTGCTTGTGTGTCGCACAATGGTTTGTTTTTTGTGTAAAAGGTGAGTCCAATGATTTTAATACTAATCAATGAAACAACAACTTGTTTCGTCTTCCAAGATTTTCGTCTTCCAACATACTATCAAAAATGCTCGGCAACAATCCATTGTGCCAGAAGTGCATACATTTTAAGACGTGCAAGCGATAGAGATTGTGCAC
Source organism: Telmatactis stephensoni (assembly GCA_029948255.1). Taxonomy (NCBI): domain Eukaryota; kingdom Metazoa; phylum Cnidaria; class Anthozoa; order Actiniaria; family Isophelliidae; genus Telmatactis; species Telmatactis stephensoni. The sequence goes on from JALIZF010000880.1 coordinate 28,293, forward strand.
CGTTAAAATATCTATTAAATTTAGTAGGGGTTTAGCACTTTCTTATCTTTTCCATGAAGGGTAGCAAAGAATATCAATCTAATTATGTTGTTCTGTTTGACTTGCAATTCTTGAAGGTTTGTTTTATACATGCTACCCCATGCTGTAATGGCATAGGATATATAGGGATAAATAAGATTATAATATAATTGCTTTAGCTGTTTTATGGAGAGACAGTGCCTTAATTTAGCTATGATTCCGATATTACGAGATATACGTGAGCAAATGTAAGAGATGTGATGCTTCCATGACATGGTATCATCGATCATCACACCTAAGTATTTTATACAACTTTTTCTTTCAAGTGAAAAGGTCGTTCCATCTTTGCTAGTAAGGTTTATATTGATGGAAGCATCCTTTTTTCTTGCTGATTTTATAATCATAAAATTTGTTTTAGAAACATTGATAGAAAGCTTATTGGTGTCACACCATTCTTTAACATTTGCTAGTTCTGTATTCATTATATTCTCTAGTGTCTTGAGACCACTTGCAGAAGCAAACACGTTAGTATCATCAGCAAAAAATCTTAAACTTTAATTTATTAAAACAATTTGGAAGGTCATTGATATAAATCAAGAACAATAAAGGTCCTAAAGTGCTTCCTTGTGGGATTCCACATGTCAATGTTTGCAACTGCGATTCAGTATTTCCTAGTGAAACATATTGTTTTCTATTTTCAAGATAGTTTTGAAACCACTTTAGTGGAAGTCCTCGAGTTCCATAACTTTCAAGCTTTTTGATCAAGATAGTATGATTAACCGTGTTGAAAGCTTTCGACAGATCAAGAAACACACCACATGTGTATAGTTTATTGTCGATAGCTTTTTTAAGACTGTCAGTAATTTCATTTATGGCGTGCGCTGTTGACCTTTTCGAAAGCCAAACTGGAATTGAAACAATGTTTTGTTTTTCAATATAATTTACAAGTTGTTTATGAATTAATTTTTCAAATATTTGAGTAAACGAGGATCAAGTAGAAATAGGGTGATAATTTGATGGTTCAGAAGCATTTCCTCCTTTATCGATCGGAGTAACTTTGGAAATGTTAAGTATATCAGGGACAGTGCCCTGAAGTAAAGATGAATTAAAGATCCAAGACATTGGTTGTGAAACTAAATCACAGACGATTTTGATACATCTTTGAGGCACTCCTATTGTCGATTTGTTGAGTTTGATATTCATTATTACGTCGTGAACTTCTTCCGGGGTTATACCTTGAAACATAAAGCTATTTACGATTAAAATTAAAATTAAAATTTTGCATAACCCTTGTTTTCAATTTCCCTCTAAATTGATGACGTCATTTTCCCGCCAAAAATCGTAACATTTGTGAAAGTGAAAAGAAGAAAATTTTCCTTTGGATGAGTACTCTTCACGTGAAATTTCAAGTTGATTGGACTTGACTATAAAAAGTTATTTAAAATCACGCTTGAAAGCGCCGATTTCAGTACACTGCCAGCCCAGTGTGTTCACTTTGTTGATTTCACCGAAAAACTTCTTACGCTTAGGGGTTAGAGACTCAGTAATAAATACCTGAGAATCTGAATGGAACTCAAGACCTGGAAGATCCTTTGCTCTCTTCTTGGATAACTTCCTACGATTGTCGTAGACTTTGTTTCTTGTCTTGTGACGAGTGAATTTCACGATGATTTTCGGTGGTGAATTTGACTTATAGCTCGGGATGGGATGAGCTATTGAGATATCGTCTGTAGTAAGAGGTGTTCAGATCGCTTGGCCAACGGCGTGTACAATACTTTCAGAGGTTGACTCAGCAGTAGCTTTAACACCCGATATTTCCAGGCAGTGGTGTCTCACATATTGAGCTACTTCATCTAATGCCTCAACTGCTCTTTTGTCAATAATCTTGAGATCTTGTTTTATACCTAACAGATCAGCAGCGTGGCGCTTCACGGCGTCATTGCTTGTTTGAATTTGCTTCAATAAGTCGTCGTATTTCTCTGACAGAAATTTCACTGTTTTGGACAATTCTTCATACTTTCCTGTTAAAACATTAATCTTTAAGTTTAAAGGAGAGATTTCCTTTGAGATCAGCTCTTTCACCTGCATGAGAGTAGCCATTTGCATCAGTTTGGCGGAGCTCTAAATTGAGATGCTTCCACCATAGCGACATATGCAAATCCTACCATAATGACATATGCAACGATACTGTTGAAACGATACTGTTTATCGTTTGTTATGCACAGAAATTATCATTTATGTCTATTATTCTCACAGGTCAACATCCATTCCAATAACAACGATATTGTACTGATATTTTATAAAACATGTGAAAGATGAGTTGATCTTGATTATTTCTTATCAGATTCAGTCATTACAGGATTTTAAAAACTATCTTCAGAGTATCAGAGGGTATTTATATTTTTCTGACTATTGATTATTTTTGGTCTTTTGATAAGCCCAAAATGATCGACCAAAATCGAGTTATAGTTCATTTACTCAATGAAGATGGTAAATTAGATTAATGGACTTCCAAAATGTACTGTACTATTGACAAATGTTTTTTCTCTAATTTTTTGTTCGAGATTTTCCTGTTACTAAGACATTCCAATACCAATACTATGACATTTGTGAATTGTGAATAAGCAATTCGTGTTTATGCTTGTTATACATGAAAACTGATTTGAGTTCCCAACAGTTCTGTACTGTTACTGCAATGGATCATCATTTATGTTTAACATTTTAGACAAGTTTTATACAGTATACAGCTATTTCCAAAAACGTTGAATACTGAATACTGCATTCTGCATACTGAATGAAGAGTGCATTAAAAGACCAAAATGCCTTGTAGTTGAGTAGGTTTTGGAGATGGCATAAAATCCTCTAAAACAGCTATAACTAAGGCAAATGAGTGGCAAAACGACAATGGAAACGATCAATAATTTGTAAGCAATTTGTAAGTCTTAGAATGCACTATTCAGTATGCAGAATACGGAATATCAATATTCAACGTTTTTTGTATCTACTGCAGAATGCAGTAGATACTATGTCATCGTGTTGAAAATGGATATACTTCATGCTTCACTCAAATTATGAGTTCACGGTATATTGGTATTCACCAGAACATGCATGAGTTCTGACATGAAGTTCTATGCTTGTTAACAATAGAAATGTGTTAACAATAGAAAAGCCGGAATATTTTCGGAAAATACGCGGGAACAAACAAGTAAAGACAACATGACAAACGAATCGACCGAATGTCTTTCGGAAACATTCAGGAAAAACTGACAAGCATGAAGTGTGCACAAAGTTCCATGTGACTGACGACTGTTGACAAGTTTGACAGGAATTCAAGTCAAAAATCCTGATCTTGGTAAGTGATGTTTTTAACAGTGTTTTTATGCTCAGATTTAATAGAATGCATCAGGTTTATTCTTATGGAGAATTTTTAAATCATTTAATTTTGAGGTTGTTTTTGAGTGTAAGTAATACAATATTGAAGTGTTCGTCTCGATCTCGTTTGAGCCTTTGGCAATTGTTCTATCCTTTGGCAACAGTAAACAAGTTTACAACGATTGCATGTAAACTATCAAATAACTCACTTCATTATGCAATATTTCAGCTCCTATTGAAGGAAATGTAATGGCCTTGGTATGTACGAATTAGCTCAAACATGTGGACCTTAATTGCAAGACCAAACAAACACTAGCAATTCCTTTATAAAACCTATGACACTGTCTATGAAAGCTGTCTGTATTGATGGAAAAACATTGTTAAAAGTATCACTTACCAAGTTTTTCTGAACGTTTAATTTCCGAAAGACATCAGTCAAGGTAATAACAAACTGCCCTGTCCAACTCCATAAAACTTTTCATCACTCTTCGCGTTTTTTCTTTCCAATGCATTTCACATTGTCAAACATATTTCTATAACACTTCTGCAGTAGATACATGCACCTGAACAGGTGCCTTTTATTGAAATAGCTGTATACTACAGTATAGTTATTACTAGTACAGTCTTATTACTAGGGCAGTCTTGGGATGAACACTTATACATTAGATGATGGTTAGGACTTGATCAAGTACTAAGACCATGAAGTTATCCATATGTACTGAGAGTGATCATATATTAATGGAGACTAGACCATAACTCTTAAAATCTACGACAGTAGGCAAGGTGATGATTGTGGATGCTATATGTTTTGACTACCAGTAACCACATGTCCTCATAGAGGGCTTTGATTTATTAATTTATTTTTTGCAATCACTCAAAGGAGAAAGAGGGCAAATACAAAGTAGGAACGTTAAACTAAACATATGTTATTAGTTTCACTTAGGTTCACAGGTAATCTTTCCAAGAGAATTGATCTTTGTGTCAAAGGCACTCAACAACTTATTATAAACTACTCTAGCAGACAAATTCTTCTTGAAAGTAAAACAACTGATTACATGGCTCAGCCATTGCAAAATTTGCCTCTCCTCGGGGCAGAGTCATGTGGCCATCATAATAACTCAACTTCCCTATTAAATTTAAGCTTTCGACTCGATTTCAGTTTGTCTCTCTTACGGCTACTTCCATGTGTAGCTGGTCCCCAGATAGTTCTTAATGCATACTGGGGAGGGGCACTAGAATTATTTCGATGAAATATTCTTCATAGCTCCTGTACTTGTGTGTGTCCCTCTGTTTGTACTCGTTGTCCTGTTTGAACTGGGGTTTGAACTGAAGTAATTTGGACTGTAGAAGATCCAGATGCCTCTTCACTCAGTCAATGTTGATGATTCCCGGAGCACCGGCAGCGTTAATGAGCATAACGGCAGGGTGTGAAGGGGGAGGAGCAATGTCCCTTGTTCCATGAGATACAAATGGTGTTATTTACAGAAGGCCTTGTTGAGGTACCAGCTGTGTGAAAGTGGTGGAGTTGAACATTAATTTCTGACCAACCGGTGAACTGGGTGGCAGCGGAACATTGTCTGAAGGCTTGATCTTAGCTGAGCCATGCATTGCTCCTGAATAGATGGTAGGTGCGAATTATAAGTACCTTGTACATCAGAAGATCCTTCCAGTATTGAGGAAAGTATGACTAATGAAAAGATGCCAAAGGCCTCCGTCCAGCTGACTATGACATTTATTCTTTTTTGATTGGTTGGTGAGCACCAAACGTCCAGGAGTGGTGGTTCGTTTTTAGTCGGTGGATCCAGGTTAGCAGGCATTGAATAGTTCAGGTCAATAAATTTTCCTGACACCACCTGTTTCACCTGCTTAGCCAGACCCACTACAAAGGGCTGGTAAAGCGTAGGAGTGATTGATGGTAAAATGGAAGATAACATGGCTGGACTTGAAGTTGGAAGCGAATTCAAGGAGCTGGAGCTCACGCTTAGCATTGATGAGGGTGCTGAATGGGACAAAGATGGCAATGAAAAAGTAGATAAAAAGGTAGGGACAAAGATCCTACCTCCACTGAAAGAATTCGGCAAACTTTGAGTAGAGAGGGCCAGTCCACTTGAGACCAATGTGGTCGGTACTAAGACGCCAGTTGTTGGAGAAGAGCCTCGAGAAACAGTTGAGCAAGTGTCGGCCATTGCCTTGTTGATGGCAGCCTGAATAGCTGCTAACATCTCAGAAGATAGGGGAGTAGATGACATGCTCCATGATGTGTAAAGGTGAGTGTGAAAAATACATTTACCTGCAATAAAAGTACTCAACTTTACAACTTTATATTCATGCTACCTTATTCATTCTTAACACTAGGGGGGATTTGTTAATCTTTATAATTTAACCATCTAAAACGTGTTGTTATTCATATTGCTTTAGGTTTTTGCTTACTGCCTAAGGACGAGACATCCTGGCAGCCTGTTGTTAAAAGACGAAGCATCTTGACTACAGGACAAGCTTCCCCCTATCAACATGAAAATTTAAAGGTGACAGCAAAATATGGTCAGATTATAATTGTACAACACATTTTTTTATGTACTGTGACAACTATCAAGTCCAGCAGTTCAAATTTCTTTGGATTCGTAACTGGTTATGAGAAGAAGAAATTAATCAATTCCAATAATACTGATTCACAAGTGAAAGGGTTGGACGCCTGTGTGGACTGCTCTTTAAACACTCTTTCATCTTTCTTTATTTCCTCTATGGTGGCAGTTCTGCAGTTGAAATTCACAAAGAACTGTTTTTCCCATTCCTTCAGGCAATTTCCTTTTCTTTCATAAGGATTTTGATCTGAATTAAAGCCAGCTGGTATTCATAATCTTTCATTGCTTCTTTGCATTTTGGATTTCTTTTTAGGAAATCACGTGCAGAATCAAATTTAAAAACACAGTCAATTGGTCTTAAAACAATCTGAACTGCTTTTCCAAGGCGTGTCTTTACTGTTTTTGAATCGGTGTTTTTTAATTGATCTGTTTACAGGATTTTTCACATTGGGATTATCTGAGGATGCTTCACGAATTTGATTTACTTGACAAAGGTGAGATGAATTACCATATGAGGGAATGTTGATTGGAATTCCTCGGTGAGGTTGATTTGGGGATGTTGTTTTGTCTTAGGAAATGTCAGCAGTTGTTTGTTGCTCTAGAGATTTATCTTTGTCTTGATGGGTATCAATGGGGTGGGATCTTCAAAGCACAATTCCTGATCTTGAACAATACACAAATCTATTATGTTGTCATCATTATTTTCCTCTGATGAATCCAAATCCTCAAGTTCATTGGTGTAGGACTGTTCCTGTTGATTATAGAATTCATTATCTAATTGATCTTCAGTGCTGTGTATGTGATATGTATCTGTCGAACAACTTTACCATCCGCATTTGGCTGGTAAAGAAAATGTGCAGAGATTGGAATACCTTGTTGCACACATTCCTTCCAACAACACTCTAAATAGCTCTCCTCTAGTATAGACTCATTAAATTCGGGGTTGTATTTCCAACAAACTCCCTCTCCAGGTAACAAATTCTATCTAAGTGGGCTTGCCTCCAGGTGCTGTACTTCTTATCTTCAAGTATGTAGCTGGGTATGATGGTGTTGGGAAAAGTGATTGTTGCAGCTGACTTTGATATCAGGTTGTTTTGTTTGCTACTGCAATGCTTTAGAGATCCAAGTTCGTTCTCAGCTTGCAGTCTTAAAAAGATGTTGCCAACAATATGAGACGCTCTGAAAATTGATGTGGCACTTGTAATACATTTTATAGCATTAAAAGTTATCTCATTTTCTGCATTTGATGATCTACCAGATCACGTACCAACTGGCTTGGTTGGTGTGAGACAAGGTTATGAAGGTATTTACCATACAGTTTTCGTCCTGTTAAAACTGTTGGTGACGAGCCAAATTCAAGTGCACACATCAAAATGTGTAAGAAGGATATGTTATATCTTACTATTAATGGTGGGCATCTATCTTCATAAGTATACAAAATGCCTTGCATTTCAACTTGTGTGTTGAGAAGTAATTGTTGTGTTTCTGTCAGTATACCTATGAATTTTTTTGCAAATATAACAATTGCGTGTCTATAGTCTGTAGCTCTTTTGGTTTCCTTTCCTTCTAAATTAAGTAAGCTCAAATATCTCATTAAAAGTTACTTTTTGTTCTTTTGTAATGTGATTTGGTAGCTCATTAAGAACATTGCCAATGTGGTTCGCTATGTCATGCATTGCCTCACATGCCAAAGCTTTATACGAGTCAAGTGAATGGTCTTTGAATGAATTCCTAGGATTACAGAAGAGGAGAGCTGGTAATCTTTGAACCCCTTGTAGATGGAAAGCCAACTCTTTTTCTAAATCATTTTTGGTTGGTTTAGAACCTGGCTCAATGTAGACTTCTCTTGCTCTTAGTTCTGCATATAAATCATCCTTATATAGATTGTCAAGGGCTTTGGCTTCTTAAGATGAGAGTTGCGTCTTCCAGATGGCCCTTTCATTACCAGCTGTGGTAATTGTACCACTCAAAAAAGCTGTACCACTCGAAAAGCACAAGAAACTCTTGGCTATGCCTCGTGTTCCTAAGGTTGTTTTTCTCTTGCTCTACATCTTCCATCGTGTTTCTATCACAGACATGCGCACACGTTTTATATTTCTTAAGTATGTATACATGTACTGTACATGATTCTTCCACTGTACATATGTACATTTTACTTACCCCTAGTCCTTGCAATTTTTTTCTTATCTTCTCTTTGTTTGAATCTTCATGTTGTCTCTTGAACCTATGTACATTTACCCCATCATTCAGCAGATACTGCTGTGGGGAAAAATCTGTCATCACTGTCCCCCACAAATGTCACTTTCGAACTACGATAACTGGAAGACTAGAGAACAATAGTATCTAGGCCAGTTGCCTATCCTGGGCTTTTCTCTTCTGTGGGTTCGTTTTGTCAATGATTAAACTGCGTTTACTGGCGAGGGTATATCATGTTCACATCGACACTGTTGGCTACAGTTGACATGTTGTGACATGTTGTAAAAGACAAAAGAGTAGATTGTGTATATAGGATATGCAATTCAATAGGGCATTTGGTTGTATGAAAAAGGGCTAAAAAATATATATATATATATAAATATAAATTGTGTATATAGGATATGCAATTCGTTAGGGCATTTGGTTGTATGAAAAAGGGTTAAAAATATAGATGAATGAATGAATGAATTAATGAATGAATGAATAATTAAATCAATCAATCAATCAGATAGAAAAGCAAAACAGTGAAATAGAAGAAAAAATAGACTATATACATTAATAAATAAACAATTAAAATGAAAATAAAATAAAAGAGGGCAAAAACGTGTAAAGAAAAAAGGGGGAGGGGATGGGAGTGTGGCTAAGGAATGTGGTGTGGTGAGGGATGGAATGTGAGGAATGCCGGTGAAATGAGTGTGGAGGGAATATGTGGCAAAATGCACGAAACAAAACATAATAGAGTGTATAGAAAACTGGTATAGGGTGAACAATCAATGTAGGTAAAGAAATAACATGAATAAAATGAATAACTGGCGGGCAAAGCTAAGTGGATCTAAGGAATGTGGGCACGTCTTGTACAAGGGGAACCAACGGAAAGGTCATCGAAACTGCTTGTGTATTATCCATCAGGAGCAAGATACAAAGCAGCACGAGTTCCTTGTATTTTCTAGTATACACACAAGCGAGTGTGTATACAAATGAAAATACAAGTGAACAAGTGGGATATTCCATGGGATGCCACTCGAAACCATTGTATAACTACTATATATCCCACGCCAGAGAAAATACAGCAATTGGCGAAATGTGTCATGGGAAGGATCAGTGGAATACCACTGAATGTACAACGGCTTTCCTGCTTTCTTATTGGCTGTATTTTCTATGGTGTTGGATAAAAATAAATTCAATTTTAGTTTAAAGACATTATGTGTCCACCACAACATTTCTCAAATACTCAATACATTTAACCTGCATAAAAATACCAATACCATAATCTCCATCATCTTCAAGTGGCTGGAAATTGGTTGTTAAGGCCTGAAGATGGTATGTCTCCAAATGAAAGTTGACTTCAGGAACTGTTAGGCCTTCCACCTCATTATCTGGTGTGGGCATAGGTGCATCTGGGTCATCACCATAAACATTTATATTGGCTGGAGTTTCAGGGTCAAAAATGTCACGCAATCCAGAGCTGGTGGTTGAATAGTTGGCAAGAAATCCAGAAGCCCAAAGATGTCTTGGTGTCTTGTTTCTCTCTGTTGAGATTGAGTGATAATTGAATCTCTCACAGAAAGAGTCAAGGAAAAGCTGAATTTGAGGTAGAAAGGCATAATGTAGAGCAAACATGTCCTGTTCGTCATCAGCACTAGGCAGCCTTTGTGTTTCCATGTACAAAAACAAGGTCCAGTAAATTGAAATGACACCTTCTCCGACATCCCTCCAGAGCCTCTCGATTCTGGTATTATGTACACTGGGGCCAGTGAGAAAGCTTCCTCTATTTTCTCCATGAAACCAAGTTATGTACTCTCCCACTGCAACATTCTCATCCCGGCATTGTTCTAACTCTGTAGAGATGTCGCCACATGCAGAAAGATGTTTTCAAACTTTTTTAGCATAAATAACAAGCAAAAATTAATAAAATGTTGTCAAAAAAGCATATTTGCGAAGGTGCTTTAAAATGCCTGATAAGGAAGGAGTAGATATAGGGTGTGACAGAAGATAATTGAAAAATTAATGAAAGCTACCAATTATAAGATCCATCATACATTTTTTCAATCTACAATAACCAATAAACAAATTTAAGTTATATTTATTTGATCCCCCGAGATGAGTATTAAACTGCAAAAATTGGGTCTCAGGTGATAGACTAATTGCCTTCTGAAAACTTTCAAGCACTGTTGTGGCTCTGTTGTTGACATTTGCCTTTAAGTAGATGATACACCTGGAGAATCCATCAATGCAGCCATGAATGCAAATTATCCAGTGTATCATTTTCATGTTAGTGTCGATGTGTCACAGGAAATTGGGGTGAGGCACACTATATGGTCTTCTCACAATTCTCTGTGCCCATCTGTTGGCCCCGGCCAATTGGATCCACCCTAAGTATAGATTCTAGTATAGTATAGACACGCCACCTTTGTATGAATATTCCACGTCTACGAAGACCACCAATCAAATTTGTTTCACCAGTATGTGGAAATAGTCCAATTTCCTCACTGACATTTCTGTCCAAGTCGCTGTCACTTATGGGGGAGAGTCCTTCAAATTCTAATGAAAAGCCAAGTTCTTTTCTACGATTATATATCGTCTGCCTTGACACTCCAAGGTCATATGCAATGTCAGTGCAGTTGTTGAACTCACTTCTCAAACACTGCAGTTGCTCTGCAGTGATTGTAAAACGAGGTCTTCCACTCTGCCCAGTTCTTTCCAAAGCAGGTGTGTACGAATAGTCCCCCATAACTGGGAGAGCATATGAGTCGGTATAAATACCCTTCAGATTGTCTCTCAACTACTTCAGCTCTGAGATGGCTTCTTCTGGAATACCTGGCACAGCTCCTCGATCAAAATATTCACAGCAGTTTTCATTTGGATGAATGTTTACCATCTCAAGCTGGATCTCGTTCAAAAGACCACAAACAGAACTGGTGAAATCCATGTCCTAAAAATGAAAAAAAAAACAAAAAACAACAAAACAAAACAACAACAACAACAAAAAAAAAAACATTTAAATGATATATATATAAAAGTTACAAGTTGTGTGAATTGTTTTATCCTATTCTACTTCTGCTTATAAAGCATATATCTAAAAGAAAGCCATAACTGAAATATGTAAGATAAAACAATACGTATCCTGAAAAAAACTGATTTACTCTATCTCCAAAAAGCAGACAAGCGACTTGTTCTAGACCCCATATAGTGGCATGATTATGCATATTAGATTTTACTGTACCAGGGATTATTTAAGGAATAAAAAACGATTTTCCGTGTTTGATAGCCTGATCAAAACACACGTGATGTTGGGAGAAAACAAGAGAGTTTAGTGGAGCTGCTTTTACAGCTCTCGAGCGTTCTCCCAACATCAGAAGTGTTTTGATCAGGCTATCAGACATGGTAAACCATTTTTTATTTCTTTTATAAAATAACTAAAATGCAAATAGACGAAAATAGGAAAAAGAAAACACCATCAAAAAACAAAAAACAAAAACAAAACAAAACAAAACCAACCAAACATTAACAAACAACAAATTGACATGAGTGTGTTTGATACTAACATCAAATACGGGTTTTCAGCCAATCAGAACATGCGTTATATTATAGTTATTTTATAAATAAATGTTCATTTATGACAGGTCCCATCTCTTACACAAACTTATCCATTCTGAATCAGTCTTTACTTCTTAGTATATTTAAAAAAATATTATATATATAGGTGGTAGATATGGATAAAATTATTCTTCAGACACATACTACATAAATTTTTCTATCCAAAAATGTATTAAAAGGTGTGAAATCTCACACCAAAGATGTCGAAAAATCCACAGGAAAACCATGGAAAAAATGAATTCAAACATCTAAGTCACTAAAATTGTCTTTTGCAGAATGTGTAGTTCCAGAAATTATCCATACCCCCCCCCCCCCACAGAGGAATAAATAATTTCCGAGGGGGAGGGGGGTGTTTTCTGAATGTAATTTTTTCAAAAATACTCCAAATAATAACCAAGGCTCGCATATCAAACAATATTGATCACTAAGCGTCTTTGATCACTTAGTGGGCTATAATTTTGCACTTTCTTTCGGCTTAGATGGGTCTATTGATGTCTTTGTGTTCTGTATAGTCGCCATTTTGATTTGACCGCTGACAGGAATGACTGTTGACCTGCATCTGCAATTTTGAATTTAGGCAAAGGTGCCAAGAAGTTTAGATCATTTTGACTTTCCAAAACTCTGCTCGTTTTTGTCCGATTTTCAAAATTTAAACTTCAGTAATGTGCAGAAATGCATGCCAGATTTCGGAATGAAAATAAAACTTGTACAAGTGCTTTAAGTACATTTTTCAAGTCAAGGCCAGATACTGCAAACGCCGTTCACTACTGTTCTGTTGTACCGAATGCGCGATAACACTGCATTCAAATATTTTGTTTACTCAAAATAAATCAATGCACTGCAGTTACAATGACTAGGAAGAAGAATCTGAGAATCCCACGAGGTGTCAAACCCACCAAGAGCCGGCAAAGAGAAAACGAAAGAAGCCAAACCAAGGACAACTGACCGAGCCGAGTGCCGTAAAAACGAACCAAAGTCAAACCGAGGAGATAACATGATTGGAATTTCCTAGAGGTGGGGGGTACACAAATTACATCAAAGTGGAAATTCCAGGGGGTAGGGGGGATTTCTAAACAACACCCAAACTAGAATTTCTTGGGGTAGGGGACGTCTGAAAAAAAAATCCCTTCATTGGTGGATCTATACAATCAACATAGTACACATAAATTACATTTAAACTTTTTTTTAAACTGTTTTTTCTTTTTAAGTTGTCGTAAAACATGACATTGGAAGTATAAGATGTGACTTTTGTGGGTCCATTGTTTGTGAACCCCAAACTATTTAAAATTTTACGTTATTGCAAATGCTACTGGTTGATTTCAAGTTGCCTTTACAACAACAGACAGCACATTCTATCTTTGATGATATTTTGGTAGACAAAACAACAGTAAACATACGCGCAAATACACAACAAACATTTCACAAAACTAGCGAGGTGCCATCTTTGTTTACTGCAGTTGTTTACAAATTTGGAGCTTTTCATGGTAACACAGGAAACAGAAATTCCCAGCTGCTCTCACATGTTGATATTTGTTACAGAAGGTGATCTGTAACAAGGCCGAAGATCCCAGGAAAGAGGCCAAAATCACGAACAAAAACAAATGGCGTCAACCATAGCAATGTGGACTGAAACATGAACCCATTGTAATGTTCTCGAGTATATTCCCCATGTTTACTGCTACTGCAGTGATGGCATTTTTCTCGTATTCAAGTCAAATTATAATAATTCCAAGCTTTTCTACAAGTTAATTATTATCTTAGTTCTCTGGGATTTACCTCTTAATGTGTATTGACGAGAAAGAAATCATGAGGTTGACCCAAGGTCAATCAAGCCAGGAAACGCATTTCAACACGCTTAGCTTGTTGTGAAAATGCTGTGAATTTAGGTTGAAACTTCTTTTAATGAAAATGATATCAACAAAATCACAAAGAAACAATGAGATTTTATTATTAAAGCTAGATAAAACATATTAAACTGTGAAAATTTGATACTTAGGAAAGGAATGCTCTTTTTGGATATAGTAATAGAGCTCGGATTTTGCAACATGATTCCTTAGAAAAATTTATTTCTCTATATTTTTGCAGCCATGCAAAAGGCCCAGACATCTAAAAACATGACAAATGTATTCAAATAGTCTTAAACAATCTATAAAAGCAATGAAATGTTGGGTCATTTAACCATATCTACTGCCTTAACAAACTTGATAACAACAAACCACGTTCTCTTAAAAAATCAAAGGATCAAGCTATACTGAGTCACGAAAGAAATTTTGAGCATGGAAACCTGTTTACTGATAAACAAATTGTTTGTCTGTTGATTTCAGATTGCTTGAAGCTTTTTGTTTTAGTTATAACTACCAGTGCAACCGAGATAAACCACTCCAGCATATGGAGTAGCTCCAAGAATGGGGTAATCAGTCAGATAATCAATCCATAATCCTTGTCAACAATAAACCCACAAGGCAAAACCTGAACTGGCGTTTTTCTGTTAAATATAAATTTATGGTACTGAACCAAAACAACAGGTTCATACTTCTTCCATGATCAGTGGCTGTTTGTTTGAGGTTCATAAGGGTGTCTGCAAAAGTGTCATGGTTTCTCTGCCTTTTTAAAATTGAATGAAATTGTGAGGCAGTGAAGTGGTATTTGCGTTCATTTTCCCATTCATCACATTCTGACTGCTTTCTTGTTTCAAATTCAATCTTATTGATTTCATTTTCATCCAACTGAAGTCTGCTTATAACTGCTAATTCATCAGCACTTACACTGTCTGAGAGATGCTTTCCATCATTACTTCTTTTTCTCAATAGGAATCTTAGAAACTTAAGTTATTCTTGATCATTAGCAACAGTGAGACTTGGTACACTTTCAATGTCAGCTGTATCCTTGTCCTTGATACAGGGCCGTAACCAGCCTTGAATGGCTACTGAGGCAGTAACAGAGCAAAATCTTTTATCCCGGAGCAATTCGTTATTAAGATATCTTATTTTGAGCCGATATTAATTTATAACAAACGTCAGTCGAAAATCAGTTAACAATATAGACTTTTTATACGCATCACACATCACATGGAAGGTGTCATTTGTACGTGGAACAAATGTTTTGTTATTAGTGTGCGCTAAAATATATACTTATCCATGGTGGACAAGAGCAGATAATTACTCTATTCATTTATACTGATCATTACAGAAAATTCTTGCAAATTATAATATAAAGTTAGCTGTTTACGTTGCGATTTATGTTAAGCTATCTTCAAACTACTTGAAGGCCAGAGCAATTCTACGGTGACCACTGGCGTCCCACTTTTTCAGAACCTCCAGCAAGTCCACTTCGACATTTTAATGTATGAATGGAAGGGCGATGCCATTAAGTCTTTCCTCTGACATGGTGGATCGGCACCATGTCTTTAGGCGACGAAGGGTGCTGAAGCTTCTTTCACAGGAGCAGCTTCCAACTGGCAGTGTGAGCATTAGCTGGAAAATGGTTGAGATGTTTGGGTATAGGGCCTCGTCACAAATGTTGACTGCATCACTTAAAGAACTGACATTTGAATGTTCCTGCGTGATTCTCCAACGGTTTGCTTCTTGGACAAACGAAGAAGGCATGGGTAGGTCATCAGAGTACTCGGTCTTGATTTTTTCCAAATCCGTTGGAGTCAGATTCTTCAAATTGATTGGTAGAAGCTTGGTTCCAAGGAGAACGTTTTTCATGGAAACCGGGAAGCGATTGTTCAAATGTGTAATTATATGGTCAAGAAATGGATAGTAGTAATTCAACCTGAAAAAATGTGCACCAAAACATGAACAAAAACAAGCAAGTTGACTTATCAATTATTGCTACATGCTTTTACCTGTAGTGTTCACAAATGGTCGTTGACTGAGTATTT
Source organism: Telmatactis stephensoni (assembly GCA_029948255.1). NCBI lineage: Eukaryota > Metazoa > Cnidaria > Anthozoa > Actiniaria > Isophelliidae > Telmatactis > Telmatactis stephensoni. The sequence goes on from JALIZF010000880.1 coordinate 43,944, forward strand.
GCACGATGAACCTGTCTTGAAACACTTCTTGGCTTTGATGGTAGTACATCAATCATACTTGCGACTTGCACTGCCCTTTGGTATAGAAACATAAAGGTATCCTCTGTGCGGATGCTTTCTATAACCTTGATAAGATTTCTAGCTTCTTGGTGTGCAACGAGAAGATCACAGGTTTTTGACTGCAACAAAACTGATAAGGGGCGAGTATATGCAAGAGTATACTGTGTAAGCACTGCTGCCATAATAAAGTTGAACTGCTCCATGCCGTGTATGAATGCTGACGCGTCGTGCGCTCCTTTGCCAGTAGACTGTTCCTTCACTTTGATGATGGATTCATAGATCGTTTTAAATTTTGCTAAAAGACAGCTTATAGAATCCACACGGGACAACCAACGTGTGTCACTGAGGGTGGGCAAGGTGTATCGATTAAGTGCTGATTGCAACAAATTCTCTTCATGATCTTCTAATACGCAGTCTGCTAGAAGGTCTTCTGCATCTTTTTCTTTGAGATTTTTCTTAAGAATGAACTTTCGTTTTGAAGAGTACGTAAAGAACAATGTTATTTCCTTAAAAGTGGTCATGAAATTCTGAATTTCTTGAACTTTAGTACAGCTTGCAACAATTGCAAGATTAAGACAATGACTTGAACAGTGGGTGAAGTATTTCGCTTTTGGATGCAGTGTCTTAATTCTTGCTTGAACTCCTGACACAGATCCACTCATTGTTGAGACTCCGTCGAATCCCATTCCACGCAGTGGGCTTAAATCAACACCCCAAGCAACAAGAGCATCTAACAAAGCATCTGTAATAGTGGCCGCATCTGTTCTTGGGAGATCGACAAAACTCAAAAAGACTTCATCTATCTCTACATGCTTAGCATTTCTCAAAAACCGCACACAAACAGATAATTGTTCAGTCATCGAAACATCTGATGTTTCATCAGCCATAATGCTGATGAACTTCGATTTTAGAATTTCTTTGACAACCACTTCACGGATGCTATCTCCAAGGCATTTAATAAGCTCATTCTGGATTTTAGGAGACATATACATTGCATTTTTTGGTGCAGTTTTCAAATGGTTTAATAAGTTTGGTTCGTATTTTGACAGCCATGTGATAAAAAATGCAAAGTTTCCATTTTCATTGTGATTTGACTTGTCCCATCTTCCACGAAAGGCAATGCCACATCTAGCTAGCGCAAGAACAACATCAAGTATAACTAAAAGCGTCTTTCTATTCTGTTCTACTGTTTTGGAGTACGACTTGTTCAAAGATTCCAAGATGGAGGATTTTTCTCTTTTGCTCACTGCTATAAATTCATCTGCAGCGATCACTTTGGTGGTCTTTGGATAGGTTGTGGTTAGTGAGAATTCCACGTTTGGGGCCTACAGCATTTTTCCAATCATTAAACGGATAGGCGATGAGGATGAGTGATTCTAATTTGGTGCTAAAGAGAAAACAGCAGACACAAAAACATCCATCAAGAGAAGGAGAATATCGTAGCCAATTATATTCTTTCTCCCATATAGGATTGTATTTTCGCTTCTGCGCATTCACAGGATACTGGCGTGGTAGTTGATTCCCAGAATTATCTAAAATAGCTAGTTTGGTTTCATCATTTAGATGTCTTCTATTGATCTTTCCAAGGTCAATGAAATTACCTACAGTAAACAGAGGCAAGAATTAAAAGCGACAACCATTAAAATGCAACTTGATGTGGAATTTTATTAAAGAAAATATTTTTAATTTCACAAATCCAACGTATTTCAAAACACTATTTATAACAGTTAGTCTTAGATAAAATTGGTTAGAACCACCCTAGCTCTTCCTCTTCCTCTGGGTAAAGAAAATGTGGAAAGTCTATTCGCTTTACATGAGACAAAATGCAAGGTCCAAACTTAACATGGGAAAACTGATCTATAACTTCAGCCCAGGGTGCTGGAGAACCCCATTCAGGAGTAACAGCAAATTGAATTATGTCAGGGTTTTGTTGTAGCATCTGCCTAACAATATCTTCATGAAAAAAGCATGTCCATTCTGCCAAAAATATCTTAATATTAGTTAACATCCCAAAAACACAAGCAAGGTTTGCATCATCATCATCTTTGAATTGACAGCATCCTGAAATATCTAGTTTTTCAATGGATGAACAGTGCTTTACATTTTCTATGAAATCTGTTGTGTAAATGCTTGTGCATTTTACAAATTTTATGCTTTTTAGATATGGCATCTTTTTTAGAAAATCAGTTTTAAAAACAGATGTATTATATGATAAGTCAAGATATACAACATTCACACAACTTGCTAGAGAATATTCTATGAAGTTGTCAGGACTATTTAACACCACGAGTCTTTGTGGGTGTTGCATTCTAAGAAACTTGAAACAAGGGGCATGGAATAGTATAACACCACGAAAGGACTGATCGGTGAATTCAGCTTCAGTGTCCAGTTTGGTCCACAAATCCCTGGTATTTTTTATTATTGAACGCAATCTATGACAAACACTTCCTAATCCTAAAAGGAGTTCTTGTATTTTAAACCATCTGCAGATTTTGATCAATATCTCAGTAGGAAGAACTGCCAAGTATGACGTTTTATCTGTGGGCATCAGTAACAATCTAATTAGAATTCACCTCAGTGAGCTGAACGCATTTCGTTATCCTGAACTGTTATTATGAATTATGGCTAATAATTGTTATTTTTAAGATATCGGAATAACAATTTTTTTTCCAGCCAAATCATTTATCTAAAAGCACAAGTATACGTAAATAATCATCATCAACTAAAAGACTTAAAAATTATTGCAAACAATGAAAGAAGCTCAAGTTTACAGAAAGTGTGTGGTACATTATTTACCATTTAACTCCTTTTCACTGAGTTCTTCACTCCTGCAATTCACAATTAAATTTCGTTGTAAATAGACTAATAAAAGTGATTTAAAGTTAGAATACGGCTGCCTACTTTTCTTCGTCTTGTACTGACTGAGAACCAGGTCCATCTTGGGCAACAGGTTGTTCATTATTGTGCACGCTGTTAAAAAATGTGTTTACAGTTTTCCTGAGACATAATCAAATCTTATAATATATATTCTACCTGGGATATCCAAAAATAAGTTTTAATGCATCATTCTTCTCACCGTTTCCTCGTAAAAAAACCATCAATAGATCTTTGAGTAGCCATTGCAGACTAAGTCAAGATGGCGACCACGTTGGACCACGGAGCAAGGAACTAGACCCAGGACATCGCGTCAAAGGGTAGATCCTTCATGTATGTCTCATCCTGTGCCAAATGTGCTACCCTGCCCTTCTTTTCCACTGATTTTCGATTTTTCTTGTGCTTCTTTCCAAATGATAAGATTTCCGATTTTTTTTAAAAAAATTCCAAAATTCTACTGAGGCAAGTGCCTTGTTTGCCTCATAGTAGTTACGGCCCTGTTGATAGGACAAATACGATCCAACAAATTTCCTTTGAAACTGTTTCATGACCACCCAGTAACATTTGAAGAAATCCCATATTTGGTTCAATTTCTGCCAGTTCTTGTTTTATGTTCTTGTCAGTATCAATGTTAAGCATTCATTTCATCTGTGCTTCATAGAGAAGGACTTTACACCAGGTCTGGTCCTTCACTGAGTTTTATTTTAGTAACAGTAACGTCCTTAAGGTATCATGGTACCCCAAATTTTCTCAAAAGGGTCTATTTTTACTTTTTTGCATTTTCTGATAGAATACACAAGCTACAATTTAGTGAAAAAAATTTTCACTAGCGATTTTTAATAGCGAGTTATAAGCGAAAACTTTTTTCCCGCTTAATCCCTGCTAATTATCTGTTGACATCACTTGTCAATTGTCATCAAGTCGGTGAAGAATATATTTGCCTATAACTATCGAAACCTTTGTAAAAAGATTATTCAACAAGAGCCAAAGTTCAATGGGATCAAATTGCCTTGACTTCCCGCCATTTGTGCAGGAAACATAACAATATCTTGGTTGCCCTTTACTTCAGCTGTCATCGGGCAAGATTATGAAGTGTTATAATCCTCTTGTATCAACAAACCCACTTCTTGGCTCCAAAAACATTTTTGCGTTTTTCTCAGAAGTGAATTTAGGTTCAATTACCCGTGCATTTTGAATTTCCGGTCAAAGGGAATTTGATGTATTCATCTGAAATTTGGCAGAGGTCGTCTTCGATAGTTGTTCTTCAGAAGTGTGTCTCCGATTTTCGATTTTTTGCTCCATTCCAAAGTTATCGTCTGTCTTGTATCAGATACAGTTATTTTAGCGGTGTTGTAACTTTAGGAACGTATAACAGAACAACGGGGCAACTAATTAAAAATCTGAGACACCCTTTTGACAAGTGATATCTCATGATCTCGGAAAGATAGTAAACATTGTTTTCGGATCAATATTGATTGACCGGGAACTCCGCGAAGACACCTCAGTGAAAATTTGAATAATTCGCTCTAACCTAAAAGGAAAAAATTATTTTACGATAAAAATAATGGAATTAGTTTCTACATTTATTCAGCTTTCTAAAAATATATACTTTAATGGGGTTAAGACTAAAAGTTTTGGCACAATATAGAGTTGTGCTCTTATAGAATTGCAGAGCAAGACAGTTTTTTGGTCAGACTCATGACTTAAATCGTCTGTCGACTTACAGGCAAACACACAGCTTAAACGTCAAGGCCAATATGTGATTACAATATCCAATTTTCCCCGCTATACAAGAGCAATGGTGTTCAGATGTCGAAATCTTTCTGCAATAAACACACACTAAAACTTGGTTCCCGACTCGATTTACTCTTTTTATGACCGACCGTGTGCTCAAACATCACGTGACTCGTGTCACACAAGTAACCCAAAATTTACATGATTTTATGCTCAAACAAATGGCTACTTTGATGTCTCCCAATATAATACACAGAGCAAGTTTTAGTTCATGCAAAGGGTCATTCTTTCAAAAGCTGTGATGACATTTTGCTTTAACAAAAAATACCTTTGATTGTGCAAACAACAAATTTCTTTAAAATGTTCATCTTCTAAAATAGTTTTTTCTTTCCTCAGACCAGTCAGCATTGAGTAATTATCTTTATTTGCTATGTTCCTTTCCTGAATACTTGATGTGATTGTTCATTAGGGCCCTAGTAAACATGGGCATTTTATCAAGCAATTTGCCACAAGGATCGTCTCTGTCTGGAAACTTTACATGCTCTTTAGCAAGGATATTGTTCGACTCAAGTGCTAGTTGGATGTCTCTTTCCTTCTTTCTACTGTAAAATTGATGTGGATCTCGGTCTAAAATATCTTTGTCTCAACCAGTTCTGATATATTCGTTTACTCTGTAAAAGTTCAAAAGAAAAACAAATGTTATTCAGGCAAAGATGAGCTATACCTTTTCACCGATAGAGCTTTCATTTGAAGACCTTTTATCTCCATGTTATCTGCACAACATATATGATGACGAAACATCATCTGGTTTAATCCACCCTACAGCAAAAATGTGGAAACTAATATTGGTAAACGCTTCCTTAAACTAATTAGCTTTCACTTCCCTAAATCTAACCCACTTCATAAAATCTTTAACCGCAACACATTAAAATTAAGTTACAGTTGTATGCCTAACATAAAATCTGTAATATCTAATCATAACAAATCAGTACTGAATAAACAAGAACTAGACCTTGTTAATACTAATAACTGCAACTGCCGCAAATCTAACTCCTGCCCTATGGGAGGGATCATGCCAGAGCCAAAACATAATCTACCAAGCAGAAATAACAACAGCGACTACTAAAGAAACATACATTGGTGTTTGCGACACAACTTTCAAACTCCGCTACAGAAACCACATATGCTCCTTCAAGAACAAACGGTACCAACATGCAACTGAACTTAGTAAATACATCTGGAAACTAAAGGAAAAGAACATTGACTACACAATTAAATGGCTAAAAATCAAACAAGCCCAATCTTACTCAAATATCAATAAGAAATGCAATTTATGTTTGTGGGAAAAATATTTTATAATTTGCAAACCACAAATGTAAACTCTGAATAATAGAAATGAACTTGTATCAAGTTGTAGGCACTCAAAAAAATTTCTTTTGAAAAACGCACAAAAAACATTATGTAACTTAATACATATATTTTCATAGTTTTCATCTAGTTTAGTATTGGCCCATTTGTAATAACGACCTTTTACTACCACGTGGTCCTCTATATATCTTTACATGTATTTGTTTGAATTGACAGTTGCCTGATGATTGCTTCGGCATGAAACTCTGAGTAGCATTAAATGGTATAACTCAACTCCATTATTCGTCTTCTAATGTACTGCTCTAGTTTTAACTATTGAGCACTCTTTTAGTCGATGTGGACTTTACTTTGCTGCTTCTTTATATATATATATATATGATAAATATATTGTCTTAATAGCCCTTGCAAAATAAGTTGGAAATTTCCTTATAATCGTTAGGACTTTCTTAAGAATTCTTGGAAATTCTAAGGTTTTCTTTAAAATTAGCATACACACAAGCTTATAATAAGTGCCTTATAAAGTGTTAAAATATCAAAATCTAGATATTTACTATCAATGTTAAAACTTTATTTTGGCTGTAGATTAAAACTTAAAAATAATTGAAGGTAACACTTCCATAGTTGCACTGCAGTTATAAGACAGCAGTTTATGTAAAGTTTATGTAATATTATATAAAATTGTTTCAAAGTCTTTGATTCACAATTAAGGATGGTGTCCTCAAATGGCAAACCGTTTCCTGTCAGTTATTGCACCCAATGGACTTTCTTGAATCAAAAAATTCAAGTTAGAAAATTCTACAAAAAAGTCTGTGAAACAATTAAGTCTGACACAACAACAAAGTTAAAACATTCCTTCGATGTCTACATGTAAGTTGAATTTTGATTCAAGTTAACTATATGTACGTATAATGCTTATTTTTTTATCTGGTTTTCTTAACATTATTCAATCATGTCGAGACGTTTTCAATTTAGAATCAACTTACAAGTTATATCTTTGAGAATTCTTAAGAATTCCTAGAAATTCCCAGCTTTATAAGTCACACCTTTCCCAATTGTTGAAGCTGTTGGGAAAAGTTGTGAATTCCTAAGAATTCCTATAAAAAATTCCCACTTCAAATTTCTCACTTTGAGAAAAGTTGGAAATTTGATCATTTCACAAGAGTGGTACATGTACATTTTCTCACATTTTCATTTAAAAAATGTTACTTGCAGTCAATTGTTAGCCCCTAAAATATACAAAAAATCGCATTCATTTTGAAATGAACCTAAGCCAAACGTTTTCAACCACTATTGGTTGGCCGTTAATTTGAAGTGCAGTTTCAAGCGCATTTAGATTTGTGATATCACTGTGAATATTCCAGGCATATTTCAGGCATTCACAATTTTTATTTCTTTCTTCTTCATAATTAGTAGAACTGTACATTTTTTGTTTTTGTTTTTTCATTTTTTGCTTCAATTTTCTCCTCAATTTCCTCTTTACACCACTGAAGTCTTCATCCACTTCCATTTCTTTCATATCTACTTTTCCATTTTCTTTTTTGAATTTGTCTATTTGTATTTCCTTCTTTTGTTTCTCTTCGCCTTCTATAAAGAACATTGAAGAATTAGTCAATAATGAATATATCTGCATAAATCACAGTGTACACTAACGTACAAAAGATAGACCAAAGAAGAACAATTTACCATCATCATTATCATCCAAAACTGTTGTTTGGTCCCCCTTTTCATTGGGGGTTGAAGACCAAGCCCTAAAAACAACCTGAAACCAATGCAAATTTAGGAAGTTAGAAAACACTCGAGGAAAGATAACTTACTGACTTACTTAAACAATCAGCTGCAGTGTATATAGTCATTTCTTTTCATTTTATTTCCTAAACTCACACTAGCTATAAAATCAAATAATTAATAAATAATTAATTAATCAATATTAAATGATTTTGATAGCAGCCGCGGGGCCACAACCCCTTTAAAAAGATATTCTTTAATATGTTTAAGTGACAAGAAATAACTTGTATTTACAATTACCAACCTCTTCGTCATCTTCCAAGACCAGCTCTGGCTGTCAATGAAATGGATAATTGAGATGAGATCTTATCATGCAACTAAATTTAATTAATTAAATGCAGCCTTCTTCAAGGCCATTCTCCGGTCCTTGCTGAAAGCACTAGCAGCAATCATCAAGTACCCATTGTGAAAAAAAAGCTATTGTTCAAAATTTCACTTCAAGTAAAAATGATCGTGCTTTCTGCAATATGTGGAGGGGATAGAAACACCCCAACAAGAACTTTAATTTGCTTTTGAAGATTAAAAGCTTTAATGGCCCATACGTACTTGGATGAAAATAGGTCAAAATTGGAAAGTGGTTAATTCCTAAGTTGACGTCAATTAACAACCAATAAAGACAAATATAAAACCTACCATCCCAAAAATTCTGCATTTTAATCATGTTATCACCAAGAAATTTTGGTTTAAGATTGAAAAGAACAATAGGGTTGTACTTATGATGTCATAGATACACAATGTGAATGCTAAAATACGTGATACCTTTTTATCTGTACCTTTGGAATTTGATGAAAATATATTGCTTGGTGACTATTGGTCACATATAGATACATTGAACCAAGTTTCAAGTCATTGTAAATTTTTATCAATTTTCATCCAAGTACCCCTTTAATAGTTCCTTTTCGGTAAAGTAGAATATCACTCGGCATATGCATATTTGAAAAGTTGTTATCCTTCCATAACTGTAATAATTAATTTTGCAGTCATTACTTACATCATCATTGAGCATTCTATTCTGTTCTTTGTTTCTAATAAATGAATAAATACACAAATAAACAAAAAGCTATGAAGAAAATAAAGAAAATAAGCAGCCAATCCCATTAACTTTGTCCAGATAAAGAAGACATTAAGACTAATCTCATTTAGTTTCTAGTTTGAAAATAGATCATGCAAGTTGTATTCACAGCTTTACAGCAAATGAAAACAAAAATGGATGGAGACTCTTTCTGAATGCACTAAGAATAATGAAATAATATATATACTCATGATATTTGGAATAGTTGAAAACGGTCTTTTTCTCTGGACATTGACGTTCATGAAATTGGCTGTATCTGTTATAATTATGTTATATGCATGTTCTTACATTAAATAGTCATTAATACTAGCTCATACAAACGTAACAAATATCCATATATGTATAATCAATGACGACAAACACCATGTGAGTTGGGCCTACGACGGGCAGTATATATATTTACCATTTGGGATCAGCAAATAAACTGCCTAGGGAGGGAGGGTGAGGTAGCGCTCGACGAACAGAACACAATGACACGTATCATATGGCATGCGCGCTCACCCTTCCTTCGCAGTCAAACATTAACTTCTGTTAACATATTAACAACACAAAAACTCTATTTCTTCTTCCATGGCATATCCAGTTCTTCTGAGAAGTGCTGCAGTGTCAATGAAAAGATCATAAATTAAATGGAAATCTGATGAAATAATTCTAGATCTTTTACATTTTAAGTTACCTGATTCACTGTAGTCATCTGATAGTTTTCCAGCTGAAAATAAAAAAGTATGCTGATTGAATTGAATAAGGAAAGAAAATAAGACAGAGAGAGAGAGAGTGAGTGAGTGACACTTTATCTATGAACTCAGAAAAATATTTTCCATCAATTTTCATCCGTTATTAACAAATTGCTTTTCATTGACATCGAGTTATATATAGGAACTAAACTTAAGTAAATATAACTATAAGAATGATAAAATCCTTCTTAATGTAAGATAATTGTATATTTGAAGAGAGAGAGAAAGAAACAAAAAATGTTAAAAGAAAGACAGAGAGAAAGAGCAAAAGAGAACAAAAAGAAAGAAAAAGAAGGAAAGAGAGACAGAAAGCAGGAAGAAAACAAGAAAGAAAGAACAAAGAAAGAAGAAAAGAAACAGAAAGGCAAGACAGACAGACAGACAGACAGACAGACAGACAGACAGACAGACAGAAAGACAGAAAAATACCATACCTCGTGCTACTTTGGCTATTGGAGATCTTGTTTCATCTTCTTCTTCAATCATTTCTGTAGAATATATAAAATGGGTGATATATATTAGCTTTAAATGGCAAGCTTATAGTACATCAAATCGATATCATTATACCTGTTGTTAAGCCAAGAGGGCTGGTTTCTTCACTTGTGTTTGTTGAAGCTACTGCAATGCCTACAGTAACATTGACAAGTTTTAAAAATATATCAGATTTAAATACTAAATGTTTTTTCCAAAAAAAATCAAATATATATACCTGATTGTGTAGGCAGAGCTAGAGATAGACCAGGATAATAACCACTGAGAAAATTGAGTAATGATGAGAAGCACTATTCTGAAAGAGCTAATAATAATAAGCTTAATGCCTACCGTTTTTGTTTCCCTCTTTGTTTTTGCTTCACGCCATATATTTCGGAAACAAGCGCCAAGACCTTAGAGTTCTCATTCTCAGAGAAATTTATAGTGCGTTTCAGCCTCTGAAGAATATCTGCAGAGGTAACTTCAGATGCCTGATCTACTGTTATCACACCATCCAATGCTGACTTCAACTTGGCTTTAAATTGAGATCGCGACGTATTCACTACATGAAGAAATAAACAACAAGCTTCATATACAAATGTCTGACAAACAACAATCTGTTATTATATTCTTATATCCACCATACCTTTCCTTTTCGTTCCTCCTGGCGTGACAATTAGACTTCTCAAAGAACTTTTCGTTGTTTGAGGCGAAGGTTTCTCTGTGCTTGATGTTGCTGTCTGTCTTGGAAGCTTTAAGTCCTCGAGTTTTGCACTTAGACCTTCCACTTCGCTGGATTTAACTTCTATTGATAAGCACTTTTCCTTAACTCCTTTATTGAGCTTTCTTTGCTCGAGACTACACACAGGAACTTTAGAAAATTTGTATCTGGGAATTTTTGATTTGCTTTCTCGACCACCGCTCGCCATGTTTCTGTTGATACGTTGACAGCCGCACGGGTATCTAGCTAGTAATTTTGGTAACAAAATACCTCCCCAGGGTACCCGAGGTGAATTCAGATGTCCACAGGGTGAATTCACTCGTCCATACACTTCGATTTATGGCAGGCTACTCCTCCTCATTTTTTCTCCTTCCTCTCGTCCCCAGTCTTCCTCTCTTCTGGTTTCTAGTTTCCCTCTCCTCATTTTCCACAGGAAATCCAATAGAAAGGATTAGCCTGCGGAGGAGGCTACATTAAGCCCTAATGAGCTTTTTTTAAATTCATAAAAAAGGAAAAAGAGTTACCATAGCTGAATATTTTTAAAATTAACACGTTATGCACTTATCACTTAAATACTTACTTACACCCGATGTCATAGTGGCTACGCCTTGAAATGAGGCTGTAGCCACACACACAAAAAAAAAACAACTCCAGATCGTTTTAGACTCGAAGTGAAGCAAAATATGACTAATTAGGATCAAGGCTTATCAAAGCTTGGTACTTAAACCATAAAAGGGTCTTAGTTAAGAAGACTCCTTTTAAGATAACAAGTCTCATATATATCTATTTCATACTTTATCTGAGAAAGAGGAAAAGAATCTTTTTCGCCCATCCCCCTGTTGTAGCTATAAGCAATTTTTGATGCTGTTGTTTTACCAGTCCCTGGATTTCCAACAGCAACCACAATAGGACATGATGTACCTGCTTCTTGCCACTGCAACGAATGTTCAACAGAAAGATATATATTTATTTTATAATTTATATATTTATTATTTATATATAGATATATATATATATTTTATAATTTCATATTAATTTTTTTTAATAGTGTTTCTAAAGCTCTGTTTATTTTTGCAGGTGAATGGAATTACTTAATATATACATATATTATCATTGGTAGTTGATTGGGATTGACACTCGTCTGATGGTTTTCTTCTTGGGATATTTTTATAATGCTCCTTATCAGCTGGTCCTTTAATTGTTGTCTAAAATAATACTATGTTTGCACTGGTTTCCAATAATGAATTTCCATTTTTTATAATTAAGAATACTAGTCAACTTTGTATATATTTACCTCATCATAATTTGCCATGATGCAGGACATTGACATAATGTAAAACTTTGACAAAAAATTAAAATCTGCTACATTTGCTGTTTCCAAAACATCATGATCAGGACAATTCACGGTTAAGCCAAGTTGTTCTACATAAGACTGCATTTCTTCACTAGCACAAGCAATAGGGAGGTCACCACGGATGAAGTGACAGATGGTGTTGAAGCCTTTGGTAGACAGTGGAAGAGTGACTTGAATGCCTTGAACTCTTCTCTAGCAACATCAATGCCATTCCCATCAATCAGATTGCTAATCCACACTAACCCATATGGCCTTATATGCTGAATGAGCTCTCCATTTCCATTAATAGCTGTTTGGCTATCAAGGACCCAAATGGGTATCTGATCTCTGGTCATGTTTTTTTCCAATATGAGAGACAGCTTTCAACATCTCATCATTTTCTATTTCTTCTTCAAGTTTACATATGAGTCCATCTAGCATGGATGGAGTAAAATGAATGAAAATGGTCTTGGTGAAAGAACTCTGACCAAAACTACCAGGAGAATAGTTTAAAGCATCAACAAAACCAGTTTGGTCTTTTTGCTTTGTAGTGTGAGCAGGATAAAAGAACTTTCTGAAATGTTAAAAAAGGTATTTATTATAAAGATAATATGGAATTAAAATACATCATGAGTCATTTCAATTTTTTCAAGTAAACAACTATTTAATATCTCCCTCCTAAAAAAAATGTTTGCAATATTCACAGTTAAGATTATGCAAAAGCTTCAAATTTAAAATGTGCAGTTCTGAGACAATTTTGCTTGAATTAAGAAAAAAAACCCAGTGTTTTGGGGTATAAGGCCAAAAAATCACTAATCTGAAACAAATTATTTAAGCTTTTCACACATCAGTGTAAATAAAGTTTTTTGACAAGCAATATTACATTCATAGGATTCAGTGATGAAAAACAGATTTATCATGTGACACCTGTAACACCCCTGACAAAGTATTCGAATAAAATCTTGTGAAGAATTGTAAAAAAAGAACAAGATGAGGAAGGAATAAATGAGAGGAATATTAACGAGAATAAGTTTTTTTTCTGTCTCATTAAGTATAATATATAGACATAATTGCAAATGACTCTTACTGCCAATTTCTTTTCTCAATTTTGCAAAGCAAAAAAAAGTTTGAGGTATGAAATAGTTATTGGCAATTTCCTAAAGACTTCCAACACATTCAATTTTCTATTTATTTTAACGTAACTGAGAACTTTTGAGATCGTGATAGTGATGTTCTTAGAAATAATTTTTGAAATAGGTAAGCTTAGGTAATAAGACCTTTGAGTTGAAACATTACATTTGCTTTAAAGCTTCTACTTTCAATTGCCAAAAAAAGAAAAAAACTGTTGCTCGAATGAGCTTGAAAGCTAATTGAATACCATAAAAATACTTATTTTCTCTGAAAAATGCTTTGCAAAAATTATTGCTGGGAGCCAGACGAGCAGCAACACTAATCTTGGTGTGGGATTCCTGTGCGATTTATGATGTCACCTTAATATTGATCTGTGAACTCGATTTTTATGTACGGTGGCATGTTCATGGTGAACCTTGACATCACAGGGACGAATTGGGATTCCTGTGTGATTCCATTCGAGAGGTTTTATGTTTCTCGAAGTATAAGTCACAAAGTGATATTTTTTTGAGAGGGCAATGTTCTGTTACGGGTTATTTTGCGTGTTACTGTTCGAATCAAAGCTCGTCTACGGGCCGAATCAATTCAAGCCAAGATAATAAGTATGAAGTGAGGTCGCGCTGAGAATCTCTGCAATATATCTGGTTACCCTATGAAAGAAAATTTTATACTTTGTATGTGATGGAATTGTATTTATCATTCATCTAAAGCGTCAAATACAGTAGACAATGCGAGATCTTTGACCGTGATGCAACGTACAGCTTTTTAAAATCAGTTAGTAAAAACGCTAGCCGTTTGTGATTGCTTGAAAAATTGCTTTACTCAAAGTGCTAAATATTTTGAACTGTGTGTGTCCGACACTGATCCTGGAGAATTATGTTTTGTAGTTCAACAGTGAAGGTCAACTAGCAGTGTTCGTCACACAACGCACAGGAGATTGACAAGAAACATTTCATATATCAGAGAAAGCGGTGTACTTTCGTGAGTTTTAGGGAACAGTTCTGCTAACGTGGATACACCAGCTGTTTTCTGCTCGCAGCACTTAACTTTCTATTAGAATGGCTAGTATTATGATTTTTTTTAACTGTGCAATCGCAAACCGGAAGTCGGGCCGAAACCGGGAATTTGTTGCTGTTTACCTGAAATAATAATCCAATGACTATGATAACCAAAAAGGTTCATCTAGCCCTTCTTACAGTAAAATTACGAGTGTTAATTTTTATTGGATTTTGACATTCTTCATAATATGAGTGGTGGCGGGAACTGTCACGCCACTGACAACTCGAGTTGACTCGACTGTTGAACTGAATACGACCCAAAATTTACAACACTTAATGGATTCCATACAACTTATTTTACTTTTTTTTAAAATACAATTTGGGCTATGTAAATTCTGACCATGATATATAAACTTCATACAATATTTGTCAGTAAATATCTGCAGGAAATTATTTCAAGACTGAAGACTCTCGTTCCCACAGTAAAAAACGATATCAGTGTTCGCCCCACTGGAGAACGAAAAAGATTTGAAAAAGAAAAAAACAATAAAACGGGCCGGAAAAACAATCGGAGTATTGCGAAGCCTCGGAAATCTGCATGTGAGAATCTAATTTCCACATTTTAAGACTAAAGATTTACGAGGACTTACCCTTCCGTTCCATCTTGGTGCGTTACCAATCCTATCCACAAAAGTCTCCAGCATCGACTGCTTGAAGAAATTTAACTGTACAGTTTGAACGGGCCACAAACTGCCCATTTGCTTTCCTTATTCCATAAACTCTGTCATGTATTTTAATATCCTGGATACTGAACATGACAACAAGAACATACACAACTAAGTTAGACTGCAAACAACACCAGTACACCGAATTTTTCTCACTATCCCATGATGCTCTAGTGCCCATGTATGGGAAAATTTACATGCATCAACAAACCGACTTACATTCATTCAAAATGTTTACATTCCACAGAAACTGAAATTTTGATTTTTAACCTTCTTTTTCTGTGAATGACATGAAGTTTACATTTAGAGAAGTTAGAATGGAATGAACTTCTCTTCTATTGGTCACTCTTAAGGCATTTGAACTTCAGTAATACCACTGGCAAAAGAATGATCACGTCACTTTCAAGGTGTTCATCTGCTTTGATCTCATGTGATCCTCAATAATGAAAGCTGCGAAAAATCACTGAAATTTATAAACCTCGAAAACCTTGATGATAATTTATACACCTTGTAATGTTCTTATTGAAATAAGAGTATAAGGACCAAAGAGTAAAAACATTTCTGATTTAGCAGAGGAAAAGTGACATATTTCTCAAGAATCCGGAAATACTCTAAGGCACCTTTCATGATCACTTCCAGGGTAATGACTTTGTCAGACAACAGTATTTCTGTTTTTTTGGACAACGATTAACTGTACTCATTTATCATCTATATACTATTTAATGTAAGTGGCCAAAGGCTATTCATACCACTCCTACATGCTCTAGCGGACAATAGTCCAGTTTCCAGTTACTAGAGACCGCTGAACTTCCTGACAAAAGGCGCATTTATACAGGGTTAGCCTCCTTTTCAAGCAAGACCCATGGGAGTAAATTCGATTTTTCTGTTGTTCTTAACAAAACAAAAATTGAGTTTACTCCCATGGGTCCTGTCTGAAAAGGAGGCTAACCCTGTATAAATGTGCCTTTTGTCAGGAAGTTCAGCGGTCTCTAGTAACTGGAAACTGGACTATTAGAAAAACTGTTTCTAACATGACGAACTTTAATAAGAGATGATGAGATTACGGATAAAGCAATGACCCTTTTTCCTCGGCCGGGGGTGGGGTGACTCCATTGCAAAGGGATTGGGTATGCTCGTTGTATCTCTTAGGTAACAATCAGTGATTTGGTATCTCTTAGGGTGTTAAAAGAGCCCATCGCTTATTATCTTGTTCTTTAATGGAAGAAATTTACCCAACAAAATCGTGCTGACCATTTAATTTTAAGTCAGTCATCATAATAATGTCCATTAGCTTGTTATCGCTTGTATCTCTTAGGGGTTAAAAATCGTCCAGCCACGCCCTTTTTAAAAGACTTCTGGTATCTTTTAGGAGTATGTTTGGTAATTTCCGATGAGCACACCCGATTTATTTGCAATGGATCGGCTATGCCCCCGGGCCCTTTGTAGAGATAAACTGTAATTTTACTTCTGTGAGACCACTGTATATCTCCAACACTGAAATGATAGCTTGAAGTTCGTTCAAAATCCGAATATGTCAAGGATGGCGAACACGGATTAAATAACGAAAACTATTTCGATTTAAAGAATCACTTTAATAGTGCTATTAAATATAATACAGCGCCAGCCTCGACCTCTTTTAGAAGTTTTGCTTCAACTATATCCGGTTGTTGTAGAGCAGAGATCAAATTTTTGGCACGAACTTCTAGAACATTACCATCACATTGAATAGAAAAACCTTTGCTGAAACCATGCCGTAAAAACTCAACAGGAGAAGGGACATACCCGTCAAGTAGAAAAACGAATCTATTATCTAGTAACTAAACATGTATAACTCAAGACAATGAGGGAAACAATTGGGCTGAAAATCATCTCATGTCCAAAGTGCGGCAAACTTTTTTTAATTTTACTTTAAAACCACTATTGCAAAACTCAAGTGCACGAGTAACAAAACATGCATAACTCAAGACAAGTGCAAGTCGTTACCAATACATTACGGTTAGAATTGGAACCAATTACGGAATTTTAGAATTTAGCGATCGTTGAATAATTAGCCATGTTTACAGGAATGTAAATTTACATCTTCCACAGTGTCCCCAACAAAATTGTTCAATAATTGGCTTTTTCCATGTTTCTTCTCTGCAAAACTGAGCTTTTTTTGGTCAAAATTCTTTCCATTTTTATTTTTTGGCTATAGAGGTTTCTGGCCAGATTTGTAACAGTGGGCAGTATAAGCATTTTGTTGTTTTACCATACGATGCATAATCAAAAAGTGGTGAAGTTTTGGCATAGCACAGGCACAATTGATACTATAACTTTCAGTAACACAGGCACAATTGATATAACGTTTTAGCCTTGTAAGAACAATTGGTATAACCTTTCAGCCTCACAGGCACAATTGGTATAACTTATCAGCCTCACAGGTTCAATTCATATAACTTTTCAGCCACACAGGCACATTTCATATAACTTTTCAGCCACACAGGCTCAAGCTCAGTTCATATAACGTTTCAGCCACACAAGCACAATTCATATAACTTTTCAGCCACACAGGCTCAGTTCATATAACTTTTCAGCCTCTCAGGTACAATTCATATAACTTTTCAGCCTTACAGGCTTAATTTTTGCAAAAACTTCAGCCACACAGGCACAATAAGGACAAAAAATTTCGCTCATACCGGTACAATTGATATAACTTTTCAGCCCGACTCCCAGGCACAATTGGTATGAAATTTTATATGGGCACATTTTAATATACGAAACCTTACTCGCATACTATGGGCATACCGCTCAAAATTCTCTGTAGTTCTCAGCCGCACAGGCACTCAGTGGACCTAGTTCGCATCCACGTGGAAATTTTTGCGACGCCTAAAGCCATGGTGCGAACAAACCACAAAATATCGTCAAAATGACTACTCCATGCATATGCAAGAAAACAAACCTTAGACCAAAGCTTTCCGTGAAACATTTCAAAGCCATGTGAAACTCCAATGAACCCGGCGAAATCCTCTCAACTTGGCACCAACCTCCACGACCTTATTCAATGGCTTCCTTGGAATACAACCGGCCTTGAAATCACTTGGACCATTTCTTTAGCTGTTAAGCGATGAACTCTTGCTCAAAATCCGCTATCTTCCAGCGAGTAAGTCGGGTTCCGAGGACCAAACATTAAGACAACCGTTCTTTGTCGCAACTCGAATGAACTGCATTAATTACAAGAATTGTTCTCCTTTATATGCAATCCCCAGGGACCATATTACCAATTCAAATGGACTTTGAATAGTAATCTATCAAAAGTGTAGTCACGCTTCACAATGACCTGAGAACAATAGAGTTATGGGAAAATGCGAGTCAACAGGTTAGGGTGAAGCGCGAGCGTACACGAGGGTGGGATACGGGTGGGAAAAAAACATGGTCCTGAGCGGGGCAAAGAGAAACTTCCAAAGCCCCAGTCCCCAAAAGCGGAATGAGGGCACACCTGGTTACCTGGGAGCAACGGCTTAAGCGAATATGTTAATTTTTGGATGTTGCCCCATTTATAGTTAATGTTACGCATGACTGCACTTAAGATAGTAATCTATCAAAAGTGTAGTCACGCTTCACAATGACCTGAGAACAATAGAGTTATGGGAAAATGCGAGTCTTGGGAGGGCAGCCCAAAGCCTGTATCCAAGAGAACGGGAAACAGGAAAAAACACGACACTACATTTTATTGATACCCTAAATTCCCGAAACTAACATCCCAATCCTATCCCGAAACTCAGTATCTCGTTTTATCTTTCGACACTGCAGGATCCTATCCCGAAACTCAATATACAACTGAATACCAGTAACTCCCTCCCAACTGTTGAATAAGCCCTGTTGGGATAATCTTATTATCGAAAAGTCGGCAGGAATATGTCAAAATTACAAAGAAATGTATGGTGTCCAGCCAAAACATCCAGCCAAACCATATATTCTCTGTATTTTATTTCTCTCAAATTTTGAAACATCATAATTACCTGTGCCCGGGCCATAGGCCGGGAACGAGTTATAAACTGCAAATGCTTTTTTTTCTTTTTTCTTTTTTCCTCTGTTCGTCCTGAGGCACTTCTGATTGGTTAAGAACGTTAAAACAATGCCCTTCACTCATCACCTTTGAGCGACTGCGAGCGCAAGCTAGGAACTTTAAAAATGCAAGATGGTCGACTACAAAGAAAACTAGCTTCCAGGCAGTAGAACAATGTAAAGTGGAGCTTTTAACTCGAGATATACCTATATACCTATAAGAGCTTCAGAATGGACTGTTACTTTGAGCTTCATCTCCAATATTTTGACCAAATATCGAACTCTAAATGGAGTACTTGAAAGGAAGCCCTCGCACTCCTCGTGAAAAAGAGCGATAAAGACTATTTCCTATGAGCAGCTGGAAATCTACGAATTTCTCATCCTACATGTTGCTTAACGAACATACATAGAAGGAAGTCAATTATATACCTCATTCAAGCATTCAAGAGATCTTGAGAGGTTTTTGTACTGAATTTTAATATCGAAATTATTACCAGACAATTTATACGTTTCTATTTGACCTCGCGTTTGGTCGCGTAATGTCTTTTATTCATATATAAAACATCCGAAACATGTACGAAGAAATACATGATTTGCTTATTACTCGGGCTACCTGTGGTAGCTCGAGTCTAGGTTTACCTTTTCGGTCTATCTATCAACGTCGCAAATCGGCAAACTACCCAGAAGCCTTTGGGGTACACTGTCGTGAAAACGAGGTTGTGAGAATTGTCTATCAATCGGAATTTCTAATCTCAAGATATTTGGATAGTAATATAGTGACTGCTTTTAATCGTTAATATGGAATTCTCGAATTTAGTGGTGTGGTTGTAATGTATTGATCGCCCGAGGACACGAGAAAGATTTGTGGCAGCGAACTTCACTCGAGGACGGACATGTAAGACACGGAGATATTGTTGTTTTAATAAGTTAAATAATATTTCACTACTGCTTGCACATAATGTTGGCTTATATAAGCTTAATTTATACACGGTGTACAGTCATGCTCTTCCTGAGAGCTGTGTTAAAAAACGAACTATTGAACTAACAATAGCTACAATTTTTTTTCTTAACTAGAAATTAAAGACTAGGAGATTCTCGCCTTTGCGTAATAAGGTGACTACGGTGTATTCAATAATTAAGCTAGGAACAGGAATTAGTAAAAAGTGCAAAATTACACCAAATAAACAATGGGAAAAAATGATTTTTTATTATTTACTTATAAATATTTAGTGCAATCTGCATTTTGTACAATGTCATGATTATATTGAATGCACTTTCAGTACTGTCAATCATGCTCAATGTCAGCAGATCAAAATATAGTGATGGATAATCATGAAAATGATAGTAATGAAGAGTAATTTTAGAATGTACAAAATGATATTTTCAATCGATGAAAAGTGATACTCAACCACAAATTTGCACAAGCTTTGTGCAACCATGTTCACAGAAACAAGATAAAGTGGATGAATTGAAGATGTAACTGTATATAGTAGTATCAGGTCGATGTGCACGGAGGAGCTATATATGGTATCGGTAATGAGCATACATTGTATGACATTACACTTCAAGTATTGAACTTCAAACAAAGCATCAGCAACTGACTACTGCTATAATCATTGATCTGCTTCATATTAAAAACATGGTAATACATGTATTGAAAAGTTGTGTTATTTAATTAAGAAACTGAAATACTGAAACGATTTCATAGAAAGGTAACTGTGGTACTTCTAGAATCTAACAGGGTGATAACAGCAATATCAAAATCATTTTAACTTGGGCATTGAAACAGTCTCCTGAGTTTGTAAGTTTTGTTTCCATAAATCAAAGTAAAAAGTACAGAATAAAATTTTGTTTGAGCTATAATGTATGATCTATAGATCATATTGGATCATTTGGTAGGCATTTACAAAATAAAGCAGACTGTATACTGTATACACAATTATCTACAAAATACTTTCTCCCTTGCCAATGTTATGTCTGGGAGTACCTGTCATGCAATCAAAAGACACTGACAAGTCAAACTGGTTTCCATCACTTCTGTTCCCCATTTCTCCCCAAGTATTACAAACAGGTAGCCCGACTGAACGCCTATTAGGCGTCTAGCTGTGTTAAAAACGCCGTTGTAGAAGTCTTTACAGCAAACAATTGAGATACATAGTGAAATAAAAAGTTGAATAAACTGGTATATTCGCAGATAACACTGATTTTGCATGTCGGAGATATAAAATACCCATGCATGATAGTAGAAGGGCAAAGGCAAACACTAATAGCTGCTGACAGACAAATTGACTAATAAGGTATGTTACGGTTAACTATTTCCCGAAATGATGAAGAAAGCGTGACCCGACTCGGGGAAGAGTACGAATGGGGCCGGTCATTGGAGCCTCTCCTAAAAGGGGCTCCCGGGGCACGAGAGAACGCACGTGTGCGTCTAGTTCTATTTCCATTTGCTCAAACATGTTAAAAAGAAAAGGAAACCAATTGATATCAAATAAATAAAATGAATTAATTAAGTGAATTAATTAATAATGTATTTCTCTCTCTCTCTAAATGACGTCACACCAAAACAGTCCATCGTTTAAACGCTAAGGTGTATTAGGGGGCAAAAACAACACCACAAAGAATGTCAATATAAAATTCATTTTACAAAATGAAGAAAGGTGGCAACAGCTATCAAAACCAACAAATATTGTTAACTTAATATCGGTACATCCTATATTGTGGATCCAGACTATTTGAGATTGAATTTTCCATAGCAGAGGGAATTTTGTTCAAATTCCTATTGTTCTAGACAATTCTGTTCATCCCATAAACAGGCCATGACGTCATTATGAGTAACGGAAATTCTGCCAGATGCAGAATTTGCAGAATTCTGCATAATGCAAAGAAAACGGACAGGAGAGAGGATGCGGATAAAATTTAACCGAGCATAGAAAATTAAAGGACACCTCGATATCAGTTTGAGAGTCGGGAAGGGGAGGGAGGGCAAATGTTAATTCGTCTACGCCAAGAAAGAGGTCCAACGGTTGAATTAGCCAGAATCAAAGACATACTGAATTAGTACAAAATACAAATCGTGATGAAGTCGCTCGGAACGTGGAGAGCGGACTGACAGAAAGTGAAAGGAATGAAATGACATTAAATAAAGATGGTGTTTATCAAAACAAACAAATCGTAGAGCCACCTGCATTTTAAAGTCCTTCCCATAACTTAAACAGCGTCAGAGGACGTATCAGTGAACTTAAGCAACATTAGAGAACTCTGGATTGCAACAAATTTCGGCCCCATTGGCATGTCTTTTATATACTGACACATTTTATGTGTCGGACTCTGAATATTCCGCCGAAGTGGAAAGTGGATTTGCCAGTGCCGAGCAATTAAAACAAAAGTTCTATAATTCTTTACTGATCAGCACGTCAAAATTGTTGTGCATGCAAAAAAGAAATTAGCAGTAGTTGAAACTGGCCAGACGGGATTAAAACAAACAAAATTTGGGTCTGCCTTGGGCCGACCAAATCGATGGGCTCCGCGCGAGGCACATGATGGGTACATTGTAACACACATTTCGATTGTGAAAATATAATATGCTAAGTGAACAAATATATGTTAAAGCTTATACCAATTAAAAAGCTTTAAAACGGATAAATAAAACATACATAAAAGAAAACTCGACGAAATATAAACAAAGAACCGAGGCGAAGCCCACCGAAATGTCGGCCCTAGGCAACCCCGATGGGGCATGAAAGGCATTAGACGCCCGCACCTAGGTACGACACACGGTTGGCAAAAATTAAACAAAACACTAAAGGCGAACAAATAACCTGATGAAATGAACGAGTCCCAAGAGGGAACCTAGTAATGAGTAGATATTTAAAATAGAAATTTGAAAAGGCCTTATTACAAAATGGAAACTGAAGTGCTGGAATGCGAGCCAGAATAGTGCAAGTTACTGACAATGAGCTAGCTGTAGCAAACAGTATAAAAACATTTTAAAACGCCTTAGTATCTAACATCTAAAACGCAAAAGAAATAATGAACCTCACCTCACGAACCTAATACCAAACATAAATAGATGCAAAAAATGCTCTATTAAATTTCACGTTGAATTCAAGTCGCTTACGTTTTTTGGAGTGAAATTCAATGTGGAATTCCCGAGTCAGGAAATGAATTTTTATGAATCACATTGCATTTGTAATAAGATAACAACGATTTGCTTTAAACAGATTTTGGATGTCTTCACGCGAGGCTCTAGGAAGCCATTGCACTGCTTCTGTCGGTTATCAAGGAAAACGAATGAAAACTCAAGCTGAATTTGAATGCTGACCACTCGCGGTATTCGCTTTTGATGAAAAAAACGCCTTTTTATTTAGTTATACTTGCCTAATACTTAAGTAGTATGCAATGCGACGCACGATCCGGATTTTTGAGGGTTTTCGAGGGTTTTTTGAGGGTTTTTCAGGGTTCTTATTAATTATTCCCTCAAAACAGCATAAAATGACGAGTCAGTGTTGCTTCGTGACCATGGCGACCCAGTGACGTCATAGTCTTATTGTTGGGCATGTTTGAACATTTGTTGTACGAATCAATTTATAGAGCGCGGGGATTTTGAATTTTTTTTTTTTTTTTTATTATTATTATTTTAAAAACGTATGAATAATTAATGGTGACAAACACAATAAAAATCAGTGACCATGAAGTAGTTTTATATATCTGATATAGAATGGTCTTGATTTTTAACTTGGATTTTCTCTGCCAAATTTAGTTGAGTGCACGAGCATGTCAGTAATAGGGACCCTCCTATAGATTGGCTATAACATTACACACAAATATTCAACTTAGCTTTAGTTTCCAATTAAATTAATGGGTTGCATTACTTTTAATTTTGAAATAAATCATTTAATTCTGTGGTTCTGTGCCTAAGAATTTAATAGTGCAGTTATTAAATACACAGTTACCTATACTATTGTTCACAGGCGGCTTTGCTGTACTAGCGCTCGTATCAACTAGCAATGAAATGGAGGCCAAGATATCATCACAAATTTCAAAATCGATGTCAGAAAGTTGATCTTTGGAATTCTTGCTGCCCGAACTGTCTGGTATATTAATATTACCAAGAACTTCATCATAGATATCGAAGTCAAATTCGGGAAGATAGATCATGTAATCGGTTATAATTTTCTCTGGTGCACCCAAAACTCGACTCACTCTTCTTGGACTTGGTTTGTCTTTTCATACTTAAATAGGGCACTGGAGCGATGCCCTGTGCGCTTTCGAATGAGTTTTTCATCTACGCTATCTTGGAACAATCCTGTAGCACAAGTTACTCTCAAATTATGTGAAGGTTTCCTCGGTAGCCCGGCACTCAATATCATTTTCAGGCAACATTTTGTTTAAAGTATTAATTCCCATTGGAATCTTGTCATATCTGAAGAATTCAGAATTGTACATAATCCACCCTGCTTGTTCATTAGAATTAATTTAAGGTATGGACAATCGCCCTGACGAGCTTGGTCGCCAGGATAATACCATGAACAAACAGATGGGCTGGGTGGGAGGGAAACTCCGTCCTTTACACAGGTTCGCGCCAAATGACGCCTATGAATAATTATTAGGTCTTAAATAATACTAATGACGTCATCAGGATGGCTCATGAATATTCAATGGGTTAGAATAGTATATAATCCACCCTGCTTGTTCATTAGCATTAATTTAAGATATGGACAATCGCCCTGTCCTCGCCTCCTTACATCATAATACCCCTTTTACTCATTCCATTTCATTCCCTTTCGCTTCCCAACCTCATTTCCTTTCAAACCCCCAATCTAATTTTCCCTTTCTAGCCCTATTATAGTGAGTCGCTCTCATATTTTCTATCAATTAAGGCCTCCGTTCACACCCAAACTGAAGACAAATATATGGCTTTAAAGGGCTTGCGAGAAGCCCTGTAAGGTGTTTGTTGCACTATAGCCATCAGTCAAGTTTTCCGGTAGTCTTGACAACAATTCACTGGCTCCTTTGGCAGACAAAACCTGCTGAATTTTTACGTAGTGATGAGCCATAGCTTCGGTTTTCCAACCAACGTGTCCCATCACTGCCTCCATGTCTGCACCAGATAGAATCAAAGAAATGGCGCAACCGCTCCTCAATCCATGTAACGTGATATGTCGGCCCTTGAATGTTTCTTTCAATTCTTTGGCATAAATGGCAAGCCTGGCCTGCGCAGCAGATGAATCCCATGGTGCAGATAGTACATCGCCTGATCGGCTGGTAGGTCTGAACAAATAACCTTGCCTTATCGGAATGCCCAGATGCTCACATACCTTAACATAAACTTCCAGTGCTACTATCGGACAGAGAGCAGGGTCTTTGTATCTCTTAAGGGCAAAGAAGTTTGTGCTTCCATCCCTCAAGGACTTTGTAATTGTATGATTGAATAGCATCACCTCTTTATCCTGAGAGTAGAGGAGCTCTTTGGATTTTGTACGCCCCAGGTCAGCAGCTCGGTCACCCGCAAAAAATTGCAGTTTGAAAAACGCCTGATCCCGTGCATAAATATACGTTTGACTAGGTGTATACGAACCACTCTTTAAGTTTCTTAACACTTCTCTCGATATTGCGGCCAGGTCACGAAGAAAGAGGGGCTGTGCTTGAGACGGTAGTACCCCAGCCTGTAACTGCTCTTCCCGTATAGAAGCCAGATACTTCTTGACTGATATGTCCGCCGCTGGATTTCAGTAGCCAGGCAGAAGTGCCTCGTCATGGCACCTGCCCATTTGGTTAAAGATCGATCTGAGCTTTGCAATCAGGGTATCAACTGTGGTGTATGCTAAACTTGTAGGGCATGAACAAGACGTTTTCCTTTTCTCACCAAAATTGGGGCATTCATCCGCGTGCACCTTAGTTTTGCCCATAGTATCTTTCCAGTATCTTTACTACCTATCTGATGAAGTGGAAAGGTTACAAAAGCGTGCTTTTCGAATTATCCATCCTGCGCTAAGTTACTCTGAAGCGTGCGCTGCTTTAGATCTTAAGCCACTAAGTACAAGGAGGGAGGATCTAACTTCACGTTTATTCGAGAGAATACTAAAACCTAGCCATAGGCTGCATCATTTGTTACCCCCAACCAATGAGTGCTCGCTAAGTCTCAGGAGCAAGAGAAGGTTTAACTTCCCTTTATGCAAAATCAATCGTTATAAAAAGAGTTTCATCGTCGCCAATTCATCCCGCTTTTAACTTTAGGGAGTGCCCGTGTAGTTTTATTGTATTATATTTACTATTTATATTTTTAACCTTCTTGTTTAATTTGTTTATTGTATATATAAATTTTAGTAATTGAATTGTATTTAACCGTAATTCAGCCTAAGGGCTGCCAAGGTGTTTTATTAAAGCTATCTATCTATCTATCCAAATTAAGAAATTAATCACATCGTCCGGCGATGCCTCCGTCAAATCTTTCGGGTGGCGGCTTACTGCTAGAAATGCCGATAGTTCCTTCTCTAATGACAATTGTTGCTTTGAGTAGGGAGTTTTGCTCGCTCTGTCTATCAGGATTTCCTTCCTTCTCTGGATGGCGTTCCAATTAACCGTTGCTTTAAGACCTTGCCCGTAGTCTGCGGATCGAAGCTGACGTCTGTATCCACAATGCTGACAGAAACGAAAACCCTTGTCGTTTGGGTAGCTGCAGGTGGGGCACGACACGGCCGGTACAAATAGTCTAGGTACTAAGGGGAGGGTCTAGAAAAGTAGAATAGTAACATTAAACGTACTGAAAATGTTAATTTATTGACTCTTATACACTGTAAATATGCACATACTCACACACACACACACACCCACACACACATGCTGTATTTCAAACACATGAATATAAGTTTACAACTGTAATATGTCTAAGTGAGGGCCAATTAATTGTTGAGTATGCTGACTTGCCTAACATCTTCAGCTGGCCTGACTTGCAAAAGCGACGAGACTATCTTACGTCGATCTTAGTTTTTAAATCAATTAATGGCTTAGCCCCAGACTACCTCATTGGTGAATTCAAGCATGCCAGGGAAATTCATAGCTATCGCACTAGACATCGAGATTTACTGCGCATTCCTTTAGCCAAGACTACTAAGTACCAAGGTAGCTTTCGCATAAATGGGGCGCGCAAATTCAACCAACTTCCATCAGCAATAAGACAAAGTTTGACCCTCGAAGAATTTAAGATCAAGGCAAAACGACACTTCAAGCGTTAAAATCCTAAACCGTGAAGAACCTAAGATCTAGCCTAAGCGACATTTGAAGCGCAAAATCCTGTTTTTTGAATATGTTTTAATTGTATCAGTATAATTTAAGTGAATTTGTCATGTATTGTTTTTCCTTTATTCCGTAATTTTGTGATTCTATTGTGTTACACAGGACTCTATTTAAACTAGCTATAGCTAAATTAGATGCTCCTGTTAAAATATTGAATTAAAAAAAAAAAAAAAAAAAAAAAAAAAAAAAAATTAATTGAGGATTGCCAGTGTTACGTGCTCTCTCTACAAGGTCGATATTTGCCGTCTATTCATTTCATTGCTTTATTCTGTTTCCTTTTTGTTCATTTATTTATCCTCACTGGTTCATGGTGTAAGGAACAAAACACTAGCATGGTCCCACTCGGAACACCCAAAGCTCAGTCTGAAGTCTTTGCTGCTTAAACCCTTCTTTCGTAGGAAATATCACGTTGTCTAGGCTTCCTTTCTGCGCCAACCTCTGCTTCCCTCTGGCCATTGCATTGATGATCGGCCACCAAACAGGCAACGGTGATAGCTTTGGTACCACCATTGTTACTACTGCCATGGGAGACTTAATCAGTTGTAACAGGGGACCGATAAGCGAAAATGGCGGGAAAACGTAGGCGTTAACGTTTTCTCCGTCACACTTCGTGAGATCATGAGCGAAGACATTCACCCCGCCCGAAAGAGGGGTAGGGAACGGCGTAACGGCTTGACAGGACATACGTCATTTCTAGTTGTAACCTTGTGGAACAACATGCGGGCCACTTGGGTCAGTCCGGCTGACTTTGGACCGCGGCCATGCCACGCATTGCGAGTTACTTGGTTATCAACGTTGACATCTAACCTGCAATCGCTGACTACTTCAGGGAGGGATCGAATGGCTAACAGTGTTGCGTACATCTCTATCACGTTAATATGTTCTTGACGCAGATCTTCCGACCAGTAGTCCCCAATTTCGTTTTCCTCAGAGGGAAGATGGATCTTTGCCGCCAATCAGTAAGACAAGGCATCAGTTGATATTCTCAGCGAGACATGACTTTCCCGTCTCCAGGGAATTGGTCTGTGCCATGAGTCTAGGAAGCGCCAGAACTCCAATTCCTCCCTTAAACCCTTGGATAGGGTCACTTCTGAGCCCCTACTTGCCTTACTCACCGCCGCCGCCATTTCCCTTATATAGAACTTTGCACCGGGAAAAGCTAGTGAGAAAGACAAACATTTCCCCATGATTCTCTGAATAGCCTTCAGGGATGTCGATGTCTTACATGCTAAGATTGCCCTCAGAGCTCAGCAAATTTTTTTCTCGTATCCTGTGGAACCAAGAACGCCTGTTCTCGTGTGTCCCAGAAACCAGAAACTGGATGTTTGCAGTGGGTCGCAAAATACACTTCTTGAGGCCAAGGAAATAGCCCAGGCTTGTTAACAATACGCAGGTAACGTACAGCGCCGCCTCCGCCACTTTTTGGCTAAAGTCCTTCCCGCGTAATTCAATGCTGCGCAACCAAGTGCCTCTCTCACTGAAAATTTCGTCCACCAGCCGGTCGTCAATATACAACGAACTAGTGATACCCCTTTCTCGGAGGAATGCTGTTGCGTTTCTGCCGATGGACTGATGTGGACAGGATGAGAGAATGGGAGAAAAGGGAGATATTGGAAAACTCCAATTTCGAGACCCAGAGAGCTTTAGGGCCGGAGAAATCCATAATCATACTGCCATGTGGGAAAGTATTTTGGAAAAATGTCCAGGTAGAGATCAGATCTTAAGGTGGATTCAACATGAGACAGAAAACTATTACTTGACTATTGACGTACTCTCGAGCTGGCGCATTATCCCTTGGTACTTTTTGACCCCTTCATCCTATTTGCCACCCTTTCACAGTGATTGCCCCTACCCACCTCTCGGTTCCAGGCTTCCGCTTCACAATTATCTCTCCTAACCCGACCTCTCGGGTTTCCGCCTTCTGTTTCGTATCGCAACCCGATCTCTCGGCTTTAGGGCTTCTGTTTCGTATCGCAACCCGACCTCTCGGGTTTAGGCCTTCTGTTTCGTATCTCAACCAGGCCTACTGGGCACATGCCACTATTTTTTCTTCATAGCGTTTCCCTTCACTTTCATGCACTCCCCGACCTATCGGGATATAAAATCATACTCTTTTCCTATCCATGTGTTACTCGCGTGAGACCTGAATGTAATACGCCACTAAAAACATGTGCTTAAAATAACTGACCGTTTGGATAAACATGTACGCTAAAAAATGCAACACCTACAATAGGGCTAAATGAATCTCAGTTAAGACAATGAACTCCCAAATGATTAAGATGTTAAACTCTTGCAACATCAAGCTACATTGATAAAACTTTGCTAACAGCATGCTCCTTATCCATCCTATAAGATTTTACAACAAAACTAAAAACCCCACATTTTCCCTTATCGTCCCACGAGCCCTTGTTACAAGTATGGAGACAAACAATAGTTCATGCACCCGACCGATGTGCACAGTGTATCTATGAATAGCTGTCAAAACATACCTCAGAAACCTGAGTTTCCGTTTCTTTCCCTGGGTTAACAACGGATGAACTTGGGGCTGGAGCTGTCACCACCGAAACCACCGAGGTTGGAGCATTGGTTCCCGAAACTGCTGAAGTTGAAGCGGTTACAACTGGTGAGGCTACGGTAGAAATAGCCGAAGTAACAGGCGGTTCTGGTGCAGTGTTACTCTCTAGTGGTGCAATGATTTCGTCGAGAGACATGCTGTATTAACTCTAGATTCTGCTGGGCGAACGAGACTCGATAACTCAGAACTCACGTAGGTTCGCGCCAAGTGACGCCTATGAATAATTAATGCTCTGTTATATAATACTAATGACGTCATCAGGATGGCTCATGAATATTCAATGAGTTAGAATAGGTCTTTTGAAGAAGAATAAACCCAGCTCCCGATCGTTTTTAAAAGTTCTTGGTGATCCAAGTCAAAAAAGGTAGTTCAAATAATAAGTTCATAATAAGAGATGTTTTTTTAACTATTTGTGAAGACTATGCTAAAGTAGTAACATAATTGTATAGTTGCAAACAGATCTTACTTGTTTGTAATAATGGATTAAAGATAGCAGTGTTTTTATTAAATCTTCTATCTCCAACTGTAGTCATCGTATAGATCATAATCCTCTTCAAATTTTCTCAGGTCTTCTTCTTTGTCAAAGGAATACATTTTGGAGTTTTCTTTCTCTTTCATGAAGATTCGTCAGTTGTTTGACCAAATGTATTTCCATTTCAGGCACTTTTTGATTCTGTTAACCTCTCCAAACAACTTCTTTCATTTGGGAGTCAGCGACTTGGCAATAAACACTTTGGAACTAGAGTCCAAACCGAGATCCTGGAGATCTTTTGCCGTCTTCTTCGCCAACTTTCTACAATTTCCATAGAACATATTTCTAATCTTTCTGCTCTTGAATTTAACAATGATCTTTGGTGGAGCGTGGGAACCATAGGTTGGTATAGGATGAGCAATAGAAATGTCATCGCTATTAAGGTATCAGGGTACCCCAAAGTTTCTCAAAAGGGTCGATTTTTACTTTTTTACATTTTCTGATAGAGAATACACAATAAGCTATGATTTGGTGAAAAAAACAAAAGCGAAAACGTTTTTTCCGGCTTAATCCCTGTCAACTATCTGTTGACATCAATTGTCAATTGGCCTGTCATCAAGAGAGCTTGTCGGTGAAGAATATATTTGTCCAACTATCGAAACCTTTGTAAAAAGATTATTCAACAAGAGCCAAAGTTCAATGGGATCAAATTGCCTTGACTTCCCGCCATTTGTGTGGGAAACGTATCAAGATTTTGGTTGCCCTTTACTTCAGCTGTCATCGGGTAATATTATGAGGTGTTATAATCCCCTTGTATCAACAAATCCGCTTCTTTGCTCCAAAACACATTTTTGCGGTTTTCTCGGAAGTGAATTTAAGTTCAATTAGCTGTGTATTTTGAGTTCCCGGTCAAAGGGATTTTAATGGATTCATCTGAAATTTGGTAGAGGTCGTCTTCGATAGTTGTTCTTTAAAAGTGTGTCTCCGACTTGTGATTCCAAAGTTATCGTCTCTTTTGTATCGGATACAGCTATTTTGGCGATATTGTAACTTTAGGAATGTATAACAGAACAATGGGGCAACTAATCAAAAATCTTAGACTAAAAGTTTTGGCGCAATATAGAGTTGAAAGCACACTGGTCGCTAGGGGTACCCTGATCCCTTAATTGGGGTTATAATTAATTTTCCAACATACTCAGCTGTAGCCTCTGAGGTTAATTCATCTTTGCCTTGGACGCCCGTTATCTCAAGACACTCTCTTCTTACGTATTTGGCCAAGTCGTCAACCTGTTCCAAGGCATCGACAGCTCGTTTGTTGATAATTTTGAGATCTTGGCTGATGGTAGCAATATTAACACCGTGGCGTTGAACAGTGCTGCTGGTTGTTTGAATCTGATTCAGTAGCGAGTTGTATTTGTCAGAACAAAATCCCTCCCAAAATCCCAAAGGCTAAAGCCTTTCAAATATCTTTTGTGTACTAACAAACTGTAGGCTCTCTGAGAAATTAAGGAATATGTGTCCAAGTTGTAGAATTTGGAAGCATACAGTGAATTTTTCATTGTAATGATGTCACAGTGATAAAAATTTTCATGATTTCACTCTCAAAGCTTAAGGCTTTAGGCTTTTTTCAGCAAAAACGTTAATTGAATTATACTCACAGTCCACCATGCATATAAAAGCGCCTAGAGCAGATTCAGGAGAGGTGATATATAAATGTTCATTATTATTTATTATTAATTAGCTATATATAAATAAACCCTTGAACAGAACTGTACCTTTTATCATTGGAACAAGCAAAGTTGGCAGAGACCATTGTAGGCCTCCTAGGCTTTCCTGAAGATATTACTGTATCTCTTCCAGTCTAGAAGAATAGATAAGAATAAAGAAGAATAAATATTTACCAGATATTAAAATTTATCCTTTCCCCTGAGGGCCAACTAGCTTTCAGTTTTTGAGTGTCTATCAAAATTTTCAAATTACATTCAGAAATTGCTTACATAGTTAAACACGGCGTGCACAGTGAAGGCTACATCATCTGATCCAGTCGAGTCATCCAATGCAAAAGGGAGGTCACAATCCTCTGAAAGCTGCAATGCCTTTTTGCCTATACAATCTGAACAAGATTCAATAATTTGAAGAGAAATGTCACGTTATACTCCACTTTATCGTGGTACACTACAAAAAATACAGCCAATCAGAACTGTTTCTTCCCATGACAGCATTATATGTTATAATAATGTACATGAGAGAGCATCAGAGAGCAGTATCACTAGCAATGGAGGTTAAGGTAGTTTGCACGTTTTACAAATTCAATTGCAGCACAAATTAATAATACAACACAAACAAAATATTAAAATATTAGTACATTATTTAAGGTTATGTTAAATATCGACTCACAACAATTTTCTATGCAGTGTCTCATGAATTTTAAAAACTTAAATGCAAAATTACCAATCATTAATTTTGAACATTTGTTGCACAGAAAATCGTTGTTGTGAATAGACTACTGTGACATCACCTTAACTTTTTTCTTGTTTGGGGGACCAATGTAGTCAAGTCAAGAAGCATGCAGGGGCAATATACTGTATTTATATCAGTGCATATACGTACATACGACTGAAAATTACCTATTATTTTAAATAGTTATTTGCAATGAGGCCTTTAAGGTGGCCCATTCCTCTTGATTTGTTTGTCATGAATTTCAATCAAAACCTTGTCCGATTTTGAAGAAATTTGCAGACATTTATCTAGAACTACAACTTCTTAACGGTAATTATTTTTCTGTGAATTTGATCAAATATCTCGAGATACAACTTTTAAAAAATAGCTTTATGCGAAAAATTGGTCATAAATCCAAAAAATCTAAGGTGAAATTTTTCCCTATTTCGTTAATCAAGTAGAAAGTCATAGAGGACTACATACAACATGTATCGCGGCATTAGAAGCGATACAAAATTTGCACTGCCTGTTACGACACTAAATTATGGAGTCAAAACTACTGCCAAAATCTCAACAAAATTTCAAAAACATTGAGAACCATATCTGCTATAAGAAAGACAAATACCTATTGTAACTTACGAAGACATGAGAAGCTAAACACAAGTATCATAGTCGTAAAAACCTTTTTAGATGCATACACAGTGAGACTATTTCTTATCCTACTTAGCATTCCAAGTTGACTTGATACTATATTAACTAGCCTAGTAACGTGTTCCTTAAAGGATAACGATTGGTCTAAATATACTCCTAAATACTTTTAAAATGACATTTGTTTAAGAACTTGATCACCTAAATATACAATATTGTATCACATTCATATTGATTAAGTTTCATACAAGTCCTAAAAATGACATATTCAGTTAGCTTGGGATGAATATATATTTTGTTCAAGTTAGACCAATTTACAAGGAACTTGAGGTCATTATTTAACACTTTTATCAGCTGATTCGCATCTGAAGTAGAGTAATAGATGATGGTATCATCAGCATACATTAGCACATTCACAGCTTGCAGACAGCTAGGCAGGTCTGTGACATAAATGGAAAATAATACAATACAATACAATACATTTTATTTTGCAAACATCATTACAGTACAGATTTCATTTTGACAGAATTACAATAGGTAGGTTTAGTTACAGATAGTATGTGTATTTTTTTTATTTGTAATTTTGAGAGTTTTCTTTTTTTGAATGCCTAGAGGCTAAATTAACTGCAGGTTTTCGTGTTAGCCACTAGTCATTTTATGTTATAATTGTCACGAGCGAAAGGTATAATAAATGGATATCCTTATAATAATATAAATATATACGTACATACATACAATTTACCTGTAGTATAACTATAATAAGGACTTTCTATAAATAGACAACCTGAGTGGAGATTTAATTTCACACTACAGGTGTAAAATCATAACATAATAATTATAATTATAATAATAATATATGAAAATGTAATTATTGGTATCAATAGAGAGTAGATGTATTACTGAACAAGCAGTTATTGCTGTGCTTGCTGTCTCTGTAACAAGACCGCCTTAATTTTCTTTTTGAATAAATGGGTGTTCTTAATTTCTTTTAGATTGGTTGGAATTTCTTTCCATAGGTCAGAAGCTATAGCACTAATGGTTTGTTTTCCTAAGTTTGTTCTGAATTTTTGTTTGTAAAGATTTTGATTTGCAGCATACCTAGTGTTATATCTATGTTTATTTTTTGCAAAATCAAAGTAATCGTCAAAAATAGATGGTAGCTGATTTGTTTGCCAGAGGTGGATAAATTTTAAAGAATTCAATTTGAAAATATTTTGGACTGTTAGCAGATCTAGGAGATTGATAAAAGGTAAAGCATTTGAGGTGTTTTTACCATAGAGTGTTGCAAAGAATAGTATCCTTACTATGTGATTTTGTTTTACTTGTATCTTCGTCAGGTGAGTTTTATAGGCACTTCCCCATGCAACAATTGCATACGTTAAGTATGGGTAAACTAGACTGTAATAAATTGTTTTCATTTGTGTTAACGAAACATAGTGTCTGAGTTTTAAAAAAATACCAGCACTCCTTGATAGGCGTGAGCTTAAGAAGGAGATGTGATATTTCCACGACAGATTTTCATCAATGAATACACCCAGAAACTTAACATGATCTTTCTTTTCGATAGAAGTATACGAGTTCTCATTGTTCTGAAGTTTAATATCAACATTTTTAGTCAATCTTTTATTCGGCGATTTAATAATCATAAAATTAGTTTTGCGGAAATTAATTGATAGTCCTGTTTGCATTACACCAGTTCGAGACATTTACCAACTCACTGTTTACCATAAGTTCCAAATCTATTAAGTTTTGCGATGAGGAAATTATTGTTGTGTCGTCTGCAAATATCCTGAATGATAAAGCTTCCGAGCAGTTTGAAATATCGTTAATGTAAATTAAGAATAGTAGAGGCCCTAATGAGCTACCTTGTGGTATTCCGCATGTAACTGATGCTTAGGTTTGATTTTTCTTCTAATTCTACATACTGTTTCCTGTTTTCTAAGTAGCTTGAAAACCATCCTAAAGGGATTCCTCTAATTCCATATTGTTGTAGTTTATTGAGCAGGATTTTGTGATTGACCGTGTCGGAATGCTTTGGCAAAATCTAGAAATATACCACAAGTGTACAAGTTGTTGTCTATGGACTTTTTAAAGCATTCGGTAATTTCAATAATAGATTGCTCAGGTTGATCTGTTTTTCCTGAATCCAAATTGATAATCATTTAGGATTTGGTATTTTTCAATATAATTGAGTAATTGCTGATAAACTAGTTTTTCGAATATCTGCGAGAATGTCGAAAGAATAGATATTGATCTGTAGTTGGTAGGATCGGAGGAGTCTCCTCCTTTAGGAACCTGGTGTAACCCTTGATATTTTAAGAGTCTCAGGTACAATACCTTGCACGAGTGATAAGTTAAATATTTCAGCTAAAGGTGTACTAATTAAGTCTGAAGCTATTTTGAATACAATGAATGGGAATTCCAATTGATGACTTTTTTGCATCTAGATTATTTATTACCTCTTGCACTTCATTTGTGAGTATACCACGGAACATAAAACTATTTAGATACGATTTCTTAATGTACTGTTGCCGGTTCTGTTTGAGTCGTAGGAATTTTTCCTGATAGAGTTGTCCCAACGGATGTAAAATAAGAATTGAGCTGATTAGAAATGCTTGCTTGGTCTGTGTAGCATTTATTTTCGTGAATAAGCCTGGTTATAGTATTACCGTTACTCTTTTTTCTATTAACTAGCGTACCTATGAGTTTCCAAGTCATTTTTATGTTTCCTTTATAAATCTGAAATTGAGATTCATAGTAGTTCTTTTTTGGCTGTATCTTTTAATTTGTTCAATTTATTGTTATATACTTTTATATTCTTTTCGTTTTTGTGCGTCTGAACTAAGGAAATGAGATCGGAAAAGTTTTTGTCTTTTTTGATGGAGACCAGTATGCCTTTCGTGATCCATGGCCTTTTTAGTTGTTTCTTTATTTTATTTGTTACCTTCCTTAGTGGTGCATGCTTATTTGTGAGTTCAGTAAGTGAGTTGGTAAAGTCATTCATACTTTTGATAACGTCACTGCTGATTATATTTTTAAAGTCTATTTTTTTCAAATCGTCTAGATAGCGAATATTGTCAAAATGTGAGAAATCCCTAAAGTATTTTTGCTGAATGACATTTGGTAGCTTAGTTGTGCCAGTACAAAAACATAGGCATCCATCTAGCAATTGTACACAGTTCAAGAGAGTTGATAGCTCATTGGGTGATCTAGTCGGTTTCTTTACATGCATGTGGTAATGATTCCTGAGGGGCGTTGCTTTAGATTGTCAATATTAGGCTATTCATATGAATGGCTGAGTAGACTGTCAGAATTGTTGATATAATCAGCGGAAGTGAGAAGCATTTTAGCTGGTAATTGGTTCACACGTTCGG
The DNA here is from genome assembly GCA_029948255.1 of Telmatactis stephensoni. Classification (NCBI taxonomy): domain Eukaryota; kingdom Metazoa; phylum Cnidaria; class Anthozoa; order Actiniaria; family Isophelliidae; genus Telmatactis; species Telmatactis stephensoni. Next base: position 80,800 of record JALIZF010000880.1, read on the forward strand.
CCTTTGGGTGCATGCATGTGATGAAGTTTAAGAAGGTTATCAAGGTATATATCAAGGTATATTGATCGATTCCTGAGCGGCGTTGCTTTAGATTATTAGGCCATTCACATGAATAGCCGAATGCCGACGGATGGCTGTCAATTTTTTGACGCTGCAGAGCTTACCTTACAGGCTCATGACCTGATACTGTCTTTTAAGACAATCAGGGAGCTCTCACTGCTCACACTTTTAATAGTCATTCGCGTTGCTCTGATCCCATCGAGGAAAAGTTTCCAGAATGTTTTATCCTGAAATTTCAAAAAAATATTTCCTGGCTTTCTTTGTAGTGGTTATGACAGCCTACTTTATGATGATCATGAAGAGGTTTTTGCGACGTAGAAACAACTTTATTCTTACTAGCAGTCTTCAACATTACACTGATATGGATATCGATGGTAAGTGGTTTCTTCTTGATACGACCTTGAGTAAATCTGCGAGCTGGTCATCTTGATTTTGCTCGCAGTAGTTTTGATTATACAGACATTTCAGAATCATATGCCTAGCAATCAATGAAAAACTTGAATGCATGCAATGATTGCAGAATAGCTTGCGGATAATCCTGACATCTCTTACTGGATTTTGGAGAAGACAGAACACATATAGATTAACAGAAAAAAGCATTTAAGGCAACAAATATTAGGATAATTTAGAGTATTATCGCGGATGTTTTTGATGAAACGTCTCAGACGTCTCGCACTGGCACTAGTTACCGGTCTTTACTGATTTTAGTCTTTATTCACCTTGGTCCTCTCCCAGTGAGTTTTATGAATTATCAATAAGAACGGTGATGACGGTTGTACTAATATTCATGCCTGTTTTTCGCAATTCGCAGTGAAAGCTGCAGGTCTCTCAAGAGAGGCCGTCGAGGGCGATGAGACTTTACATGGTTACAACCAACCTAGACATCAGGTGAAGGGTTTGTTTGTTGTACATGTTTCTTCAATACTACACATATAGTTTGTTTGTTCTTGTTTTTGACTGTGTCTTTGATATTGAAATTGAATGAACACAAACACGATTTTGAACACGTTTTGTAGTCTCTGTTAGAATGAATATAGCATAATTCATTTCGTACATTAATCGGTAGTTGGGGTATGTCATGTAAAAAGCCAACTATGATAGAAATAGTCCACAGTAGAAACATGTATCAGAAACGTGATAAAATTCATTTAATAATTTTCATGGTTGACAGGAAATGTTGCGGGCTTCGACTTCAGCAATGGAAAATTCAGGTAAGAGGGTCTCAATGGGGTTAAGCGTGAGTCGTGAAACGCTCAAAAAATTAACCGTGAGTCGTAAAAATTCGAAAAAAGTAATCGTGAGCCGTGAATAATTTTTGTAGCGTGAGCCGTGATTTTCGTTTTTTATAGTGCATTTAAGTGATCTAAAGTCTAGGTGAACTTTCCTGTGGCGCTGGGGCGTGAGACCAATGACATTTGAGAGTAGCCAGGTCTTCCTGGGCGAGTTGACTAGCACAGTGCCAAAAGCAAGATTTTCGGGCGTATTCTAGTCTTGAATATCCTTCCTTGACTCAAGGTATTCGAGCGTTTTCAAAATGAACCCGATACCGCGCGTCAACCTGGAGTATTCGTTTTGAATACCACCGTAAACTTTGCGTGTTAAAAATTGCAAGAGTTTTCAAGGATGCATACTATGTGTACAGTATCATACGGGCGTATTCAAGGGTTTACTTATCGATACTGACTTTCAAGGTTTGACAAGTTTATCGAATGATATAATTGCAAATTATACACAGTGCCAAAAGCCAAATTTTTAAGCGTATTCTAGTGTAGAATACCTCTTCCTGACTTCAGGTTTTCAAGCATTTTCAAAACGAATCTGATACGTTTTGAATACTAATGAATACTTCGCGTGTTAAAAATCGCAACGATTTTCGAGGATGCATACCATGTGTACAGTGTCTTGCGGACGTATTCAAGAGTTTACTTATCGATACTGACTTGAATGAGTTTAATAACTTATATTTATTATATACATATCGAGATTTACTCACTAAAATTCCATTTAGTAAATTTTCGTTCGTTCATTGCTCTCAACCAATCAGAATGCGCGTATCGTTTTCTTCACGTGTGAGAAAAACGATACGTCCAATCAGAAGCCGCGTATCGCTTTTTTTCACGTGTGAGAAAAACGATACGTCCAATCAGAAGCGACTTCATTCCTGATGAAAATTTTTCTTCAAACTGGCTCCTCTCAGCACTTTTTATCGAAGGATTTTCAGTCTTGGCTGTTCAATTAATCTTTATTCAGTAAGAATTCAAGCAGATAAGCTCATTCATCACAAAAGTCATCGATTTCATGCAAAATAAGAACTCTATGGGGAAAAAGATTTTCAAAACCTCGCGCGCTGTGCTGCGGCAAGAACGAAGGAGGATTCACGACCGGCAGTTTCAGAGTCGCTGAATGGAAATTTAGTCCAAATGAGCTCTTTCAACAAAAGCTTAGAGAAAAACACTGATAATTCCAGTTCAAGATAATTTATTTCAAGTTTTGAGGGACATTTGAAACGCCAGGTATGTTTAACGGGCGTGAATTTGACCGTAAGTTTGTCTTTGAATGAACTCAAATTCTTCGCATTGTCTTTGCTCGTTTTGTAAACAAACACCTGTCAGTGAGCAAAAAGTCGAACTTACACTGAAAAGAATTATAATTTTATACTGTAATTCACTTTAGATACAAATACATATTAGTTTTGTTTTGGCTTGACGTCTGTTTGTTATTTAAACTTTGTTTTCTAGAGATTTTTGTGCTTTTGAAATCAAAATCTTGACCGTGGAAAAGCAATATCCATATTCACAGCAAAACGACAAAAATTTATAGAAATCTCGATTTGTATATGATAAACAGAAAACACCATGGAAAGTGCTTTGTACGGTTTTTATTCACTCGTTGTTTTGTATCATAAAACTCACTCGCTCGTTCCTCGCTCGTTCGTTTTACGATACTTCACAACTCGTGAATAAAAACCGTACGCGTGCACTTTCCATGAAGTATTCTCTATATACCGAATGACATAACTGCAAATTAAGTTCCACCATACACTCAATACAGTTGAAATTAATGACAGTTAAAAAATTTCCAAACTTTTAATTTGCAAATCAAGTAAACCGGCAAACGATTTCTACCATAATCAAGAACTAAACAAGGTAAATTGAGAGCGAACGAATTCTTTCAGGCCACCTCAATCATTTTCATCGGTTTAACAAGTTAAGTGTTATTTGTAAACATTAATGTTTTTGTTAGTACTCTCAATTGTGAAAAAGGTAAGTTATATTTTGTATATAGCTCTATAAAATGGAAGGCGAACTTTATATTTAATTTCTTAAGTTAGAGGAGATCCCCTAGACCACAGCACAAAGAAACAAGTCTCTGCCTACAGGTGAAGTTGCGCCTATTCTCTGCAAAGCGAGTGCTTGAACTTTTGGCCTCCCTCGAATGTCGGGGCGCCTTAAAAGGTCTTTTGTAATTTCGAGGAACTCCACGGTGCCTTCACTTGACTGCATGGGCGGTTACTACCGGGACCCAAGGCCACAAATAACGCCGCCGCGCATTGATAGTACCTATTCTTTCGTCAAGTGCAGCCTAAACTTTACTTGGCCTTAAAACTCTTTAAGTGTGGTTAAGCACCCTTCGCATGTGGGAGACTCAAAACACCTAATGCGCATGTGCAGTGGTAGACTGGTGACTTTTTGAAAACTATTTTGAAAATCGAAAACATTTAGAATGCAGAACATCTAAACATTAAATCAGTAATTCAAATATATCTACTTTCTTACATTGTAAAACGACAGTTCAGGTCACTAGGCAAACTGATTGCATTGTTTAAATCAACCAATTCAAATACCTTAGTTACAACCAAAACCAACTGGTTGTTTTAACCACCAAAAATATTTGGTTACAAAAACCTAATCAATTTATTTTTGGTTCGAATCAACAATAAAACTCTCATTTCTTTTTCATGCAAATTCTACAAATCCGAGAGAAACTGGTGGCTAATGTCGGGATTTTATCAATTGACCAATGAGAGCACCGTATGTTATCATGTGACCATTTGAATTGCTTGGCGCGTGGCAGCCATTTTCAGTTGAACTAGCTACTGTACGGACAAGTTTTACTTCGATCGAGAATCTCTTCTTGTGTATCAAACATTACTTATTATTCTTGTTAAATTGAGAAGGAAAAGTTAAGAAAAGTTTTTCTTCAAAAACATTATTGTTTTAATGGTGAAACCTTCGTATTTATCGCAATGGAGAGAAGAAGCGATCGACAAATGGCGCCGATATTAGTCTGTGAGGGCATAGTTGGCGAAGGACAGTGAATTACGATTACTTCAAACTGGTAAGCAACTGTAAGATTACTGTATTTTTGATTTACTTTAGCGGCATACTTTCTTATATACTGATCGATTTTATACATTTGACTTGTGAAGGAAAGCAGAGACTCGCTGAGCTCTATTATTCTAGTAACTTTAGGAATCTTTCGAGCTTGCAGTTTCTCGGGAAGGGTTCAAGAAAATACCTCTGCTCACAGAGTACAAAACTCTCTTTCCATAACATCTATTGGACTTGCGTATTTATAGGCTCTATAACACCCGGTTTTACTAGAGCAGAGTCTTTAGAACGAGATATTAAAGCCTATCATTTATGACTGCGTTGCTGTAAAATAATCCTATTGACAGGGTGAATTAATGGACTCTTTTATCATTATTCTAGGTTGCGATGACAAGTTTATTTCTTCAAATCACTTGTAATTGGTAAGTGATATAAAGCTATATATTAAGTTACTTGTATTTTACTTTCATGATCTGAACTGTTCAAGAACTCCACTGAATTGACTGAATTGAAGTTCCACTTTCCTGCTAAACCTTTTCATTACACTCACAAAAAGGAACTCGAATGTATGTGTTGGTCTTTGGTTAATCTATCTATTTTCTATTGTTTTTGACATCAAATAGTGTTGTAAACAATAGTGACATGATTCCATATTGTATACTCCATGTGTAGAAGAGTGTAAAATATTGAATTAAATCATGGCTGTTCTCTAAAAAAATGATCAGATTCATTTACCCTACCACAGAACCCAAAGCTAAGAGCACAGCCCTACACAGATTATATGCAGGTGCTACATGTCTGCTGATGATTGTTTTACTTTCTCATTACAGAATGATACTGATGTTGGACAGTTATTGCAAACAATATGTGGCACAATTATCAACTGGTACTCTTAATCATGTCCTGCCTGTCATAAAATTATTCAGTTCATATTACTTGATGATTATTATTAATAGCTGTTTTACCAATTCTTTTTAGAAAGCAAAAGTATATTTTGCAAGAGTTTAAACATTTTCTTCTTAGTGAAAAATGAAAGAGGTCAATGGAAGAACAGCCTAAGTGTTGTGTGATTTATTTGAGCTTAGTCTGTATTGTCCTTCAATGTCTTAGGGAGTGTTTATATGGCACTAGGATCATCCTAGCACTAGGATCATCCTAGCTGGTTAATTATCCTACCTGCTATACATTTACTGCATTCTGTTTAGTAGGATGATCCTAGTACCCAAAGTGAAGGCACAGATTTCCATGCGAACAGAATGCAGTAAATGCATATAGCAAATAGGACGATTCACCTTCTAGGACGATTCTAGTGCTAGGATAATCCTAGTGTCATGTGAACACCCCCTTAGTTAAAAGGAATCCACGAAGGCATGATAGTTGGTATGATTTTTGCATGGAGCTCTTCAAATGAACTTGTAGTTTCATTCATCAACACTATCAAGTCAGAGTCAAGTCAGATTTAAATATTTGTATTCAAATCTGATTTGATTCTATAGAACTTATTACAACATTTTCACATGCTTGTTAGTATTAGTTCACATAATTACAGACAAACTAAACCCTGGTTATGCCTACCTCCAACCTTTTTCTGGACCCCCAGCATAGTTTCATGATTAGATATAATCTATATATAGTTCTAAGGAGGCTAGTTGTTGGTCTGATTACTCATAACTAGTCATTGGTGTAATTAGATTAACTCTATATCTGATTTTAAACAATATTCTGGATGTGATACTGGCTTATTGTTGTTGGTCATTGAAACAAGATAGAGAGTTAATCTAATTACACTCTATTATTTAGCATTATTTATTTCCTCAAAATGTCTTATATTAATTGTTTGTGGGAATCACCTCTAGAGGGTTTACCAGTCACAGGATTTTCTGAGTTTACAAATCCTTGTATGTAATGGCTTTTTATGATTAGCCAAAGTCTAGCTTCCTTAAAATCTTGATAATGTGAGCCTATCAGAATCTACTAATATAAACCTACAACTATGCTGGGGGTCTAAACAAGGTTTTGTTCATTATTTCACAGATGGGCACAACAGGGTTTAGTTCATCTATAAGGCAGGCTAGTTAGTCGGCATACCAACTTGTTTCAAAAACATTGACAGTCAGAGATCTGAGTCTGACATCTGTGACCATGTAACCAGCTACAAGTTTAGGTACATACAAAGCTGAATAAGGAAGTTTATTATGTTTATTGTCACAAAAATTGATTATCACTGCATAACAGCTTTGACATTTAAATTTTACATAACTACAGTTTCAATTTTGGAACATGATCAGCCTAGTAGTTGTTGTTTGTAGGTTAGATTGTTTATCAGATCAACATAATCTCATGTTTTGTTTTAATGGAAATTTGCTGCTTTTTGCAAGTGTTTCTTAAAGATATTTATATCTATTGATTTTATTGTCTTTTTTTCTTTTTCCTCGTGTTAAATAAAATCACTCTAAGGGGGCACCTTTTAGTATTGTTGATGTGATTTCTAACGATTTTATCAACAATAAAGATGTAGATTGTTAGTCCACTGACAGTGTAATAATTATTGCTATCATGTCAAACAATATTTAATAATTTAGTAAAATTTATTGAATAAGAAACAAATAAAAATATTTGTACGTTAAAAGGTTCTATTAATGCGTTTTTGGGAGAAACGGGAGAGTGCTTGTATTTTCTGCAGTTTTCGGGAAATAATCCGCAAGAATGCGAGGGTTTTCAAAAGGCACAAAATGCAATGAAGGGTTTACATTAGTTTGCATTAGCGAAAATTACGAGTGTTCTTAAATTTTCTTGAGTTTTCGGAAAATAATGCGTAAGAATGCGAGGGTTTTCAAGTCGCACAAAATGTAATGAAGGGTTTATGATGGTTTGCATTAGCGAAAATTACGAGTGTTCTTAAATTTTCTTGAGTTTTCGGAAAATAATGCGTACGAATGCGAGGGTTTTCAAGTCGCACAAAATGTAATGAAGGGTTTACGATGGTTTGCATTAGCATCACTATGAAGTTTTAGCAATTTTCTTGTTGCATATTCACGAAAATGTTAGGTATACGTACAAATTCCAGAAAATTCAACATGAAAATGTTTTGTCACACTGACGTATACGACTTGAAAACGGAAAATCTGTATGTTTACGTACCGCAAACGCATTGAAAACTTTGAAGCGTGCGGGCTTGAAGTTAATCGAATACGTACGAAAACTTAACGTTTGTGTATCCGTTTTCGAACATATTCGGGTCCGAAAATTCTGGTTTTGGCACTGTGTATAGGCGTCAGCCAGGCGTTCACTATGTCACTCTTGGTGGTCTTTGTCCAGGCTTCTCAGCAATTCAATTCAAAACAATTTTTTTCTTCATGCTCTATCGGAAATTCTTCAAAACTCTTAAGTTAACCGTGATTCGGAAAAATTAACCGTGAGTCGTGAAAAACCGATTTTTTTAAGCGTGAGTCGTGACTGATAGCCCCCCATTGAGACCCTCAGGTAATAACCTTTCAAGCATTCAATTATTGAACAAGAACAAAAACTTTGAACTCCACTGAGATAAAAGGTTTATGGAAACAGGCCAAGACACCATTATTCATAAAAGTTTGAAGTATTGAAACATAGAATGGCTGTTTGTCGTATTTTGTAGAATGATGTCCGAGTTTTCGGCAAGACTGTAGTCTGATAAATGGGTGCGGCCCAACCGGCAAAGGTACTTAGTAGATCAAGACGTCTAAGAACAAGTATGTACGCTATGAAGCATCAAAACAATCACCGCTTGTTATCCAAAAAGGAAAGTTACTTTACTTGGAGATTTGATAGTGAATCACTAGGAAAAAATTCCACAAATTTCAGACAGCAAAATCTAACTTTAGTTGCACAATTTTTGGAGTTAAAGGATCACTGACCCTCCAAATTGGCCATTTATAGCTGAAACTATAGCGTATACAGATCATAAAAACACAATTTTGAAACTAGGACGGGCTTTTGTGCTCCAGATTTCCATCTAACTGGCAAGCAATTTAGCTTTCAATAAACTTAGTTGTTGATTCAATTATTAGTTGAAATAGGATTGGAATAAGCAAGAAAGTATTTGATGTTTACGCTGTCAGCAGGTGCATTGTTTTTTGTGCATCGAATTCCGCGATTACTGTTAGACTAAATACGTTTATGACTCAATTTGTAGGTTGAA